>VDFB02048878.1:0-10936 GCA_007258455.2 Sequoia sempervirens
AGAAGAATGATAAAAGAAGAAAGAGGAGAGGAGAGAAAGAAGTGACAAAAGTCATAAAAGGGAAGAATAAAACAAAGGTGGGAAGATGGAAATAATAAAAAGAACAAAGAGGGATGGACAGTAAAGAAGGAGAGAGTAAAGTTGGGAAAAATAAAAATAATGAGAAAAAAAGAAAGGAAAAGGAAGGAGAGAAAAAAATAAAAGAAAAAAAGGAACGAAAGTGACAAAAAGATAGAAAAATAAAGAAATAAACAAATCAAGAAAAATAGAAAGAATAAAAGAAAGAGAAACACCAACAAAGGAATAAAAGGAGAGATAGAAAGATAAATATAACAAAATAAATAGTGAACAGTTATAATGAAAAATGGAATTGAACATAGAAATAATTAGTAAGAAAGAAAGGATAAACAAAAGACAATTATAAAGAGAGATAAAGACAAAAAGAAAGGTTAAGAGGGAAAAATATAGATTGGAAGAAAAATAGAAATAAAGGGAGATAGACACACATATAGAGAGCATCAAATAATAGAAATAAAGAAATAATAAAAGAAAGAGAGATAGAGAAACATCAACAAGGAAAAGAATGAGAAAGGGAAATAGATCTAAAGAGATCTAAACTATGAGATAATAAGAGAATAAGATAAACAAAGAAATACGCTACAAAAATAGAGGGAATGAAAGAAAGGCATAATGGGGATAGAAATAAATAGTAAGAAAGAATGGATAAACAAAAAGGCAATTATAAAGAAAGACAGATAAAAAGAATTTGGACAAGAGTGAAAAAATATAAATTGGAAGAAAAAATAAATCAAGAAATAAAGAGATATTGAAGTAGAAAGAGAGAGCACCAAATAATAGAATTAAAGAGATAATAAAAGAATGAGAGATAGAGAAACACAAAAATGAAAAAGAATGAGAAAGGGAGAAAGATATAGAGAGTTCTAAATTTGAAGATAAAGGGAGAATAATAGAAATAAATAAATACACTAAAACAAAAGAATGAAAGAAAGGTATAATAGGGATAGAAAGAGATCATAGGGTTCAAGGTCTAAGCTCTTGGATTTGAGGCCTAGGTTCCATGGGTCTACCATCCACAATCTAAGGTCTTGTGTCAAAGATCTAGGGCCTATGATCCAATGACCATGGAGAATTCCCTATAGATCAAATCCTTGAACCAAACCTTGTTTCTAGACACATTATCCTAAAGCCTTTTACCTTTAAAGAGATCATAAGGTCCATGGTCAAAGGCATAGGGCAAAGGTTTCTTGGTCTAAGGTGTGAGGTCCAATTGTCTAAAGTATAGAATCTAAGAGATCACAATATTCAGTAATAGTTCCTTGATCTAAATGCATGGTCCATGAATCCAAGCTAGAACACATAGTGTTCATGGGTCCAAAGTTAAGGTTCTAGGGTTTAGGATCCAACTTCAAAGGTAAAAAGGCTTTAGGATAATGTGTCTAGAAATGAGGTTTGGTTCAAAGATTCAATCTATAAGGTCAGTGCTTTCATTCTATAGTCCAAATTCTATGGCCCAAGATCAAGTACTCAATGTTTAATGTTCAAGAAGTCTTGGATTCCAAGGTTAAGAATCAAGGGACACAATATAAGGGCACACAGTCTATGGTTTGAGGGTCAAGTTCTTATGACCTAGGTCCAAAGGGTATAATGCCCACATCCTAGTGTCTAAAGCTAAGGCTCTAAGGATGGGGTCAAATGTCAATGGTCCAATAATTTATGGTATAGGGTATATGTTTCTTGTTGAGGGTGCATAATGCTAAGGTCATAGTGATCCCAAATCTAAGCTCAAATAAATGGTATAGGTTTCTTGGTTAAGGGTCCATGATCTATAATCTAGGGATAGGGACCAAGGTCTAGGCTCCAAGTTTTAGGGTAAACATCTAGCATACAATGTTTGATTTCTCAAATTTAGGGTATGATTAATTTATATAATCTAGTGTTTAAATTCTAGGGTCCATAGTCTAGTACTAATACATGGTCTTGGATCCAAGCTTTAATCATCTAATAATCCAAGGTTCAATATTGAAGTTTGAAGCTCTAAGGTCTAAGGTTTAAGGCCTAGGTTCTTGGGAACTAATGCCCATGTTGTACTATCTGAGGTCAAATATCTAGTAGCATAGCCTAAGCACTAGGGTTCATCCACAAGTTTAAGGTAAAGGGTAAATAGTAATGTTTCTTAGTCTAGGGTCCACAAGTACAAGACATAGCCTCTAAGGTTTAGGGTTCAAAAATTAAGGGTCTAGGATCTAAGTGTTTAGGCTATAGGATAAATGTTTATCAATTTAGGGCCCACGACCCATGAGGCTATTGTGTAGATCAAGGTCTATGGGTCAAAAACTTAAATTCTAGGGTCCAAGGTCCAACCCATATAGAAAGAGAGAAAAATAGATGGAAAGAAGAAACAGTGAAATATAAATAGCAATGTAGAGAAACATTAAAAATAAATAAAGATATTTAGACAATGAGCTCGATAACTAGAATAAAAAAAATTAAAAGGAAAAAAGATATGCCAAAAGGAAAGAAAGGTATAAAAGTAGATGTGAGTGAGAAATACACTATAAGAGAAAAAGGAAAGGAAAAATATAGGAAGAATAAAAGAAAAATCCATATGAACATTAACAAAAAAAAAAAAGGAAAATTTTGATAAATATGAAAAATAGGAAAAAAAGAAATAATGAAATTAGGTAGGAAGAGAAAGTAAAAACAAAAGGAAAGAATAAAAATCATCAAGAGAACAAAAGTAAGTATATATATATATATATATATATATGATTCCACTTAACTTAGATTGCACATGTAAAAGAAGGGAAAAAACACCAACATGATCCTCATAAAATATTTCAATTTTAGGTCACTTAAAACAAGAATAAGTTACAATATTAATATTGCAAGCATGTTAAGACTTTCATATCCTCCTAAATACTAAGGAAAATAAATATTATGATTTTGAATGAATTTTTTTGATCATTCACATCTAATATTGATGCCTAATCTAATGGGTGACAAAATCGTAGTCTACAAGTAGAAGAACAACCTACAAATCACAAAATATGGAGCTAGACTTGCATACATACACAAACCAAAATTAAGAATTTTAAACAACCAAACATTTTTAATAATCTTTCAATTTCTAAAATAATTCACATGAAATAAGTGAATGAAAATTATAAGGTTTACAATACTTTAAATGTTATCATACATTCATCTAGATCTTGTTTTATGTATAGAAGAAAATATGATAAGAGAAAACCCATAACCAGATTTAAATTTCCTCATGAATGACTATATATTATCATGGAGATATTCATTTGAATATATAAATTCAATTGAAAACCTTGAACCAATGATTTAGAAAATACAATATTGTTGCTTATATAATGGAATTATAATGATTAAAACCCTATAACACACTTAGACACTTGTAATTAAGGAGATGGAAGAAATGGTCCTCCTTATTACATCTTTCATCCTAGTATTTATAGTATTCTATTATATTTTATTCTATTGCCTTGGTGGATTTTCAATGATCACATGTGAGTTAAAATGACTTACATGCCAACATAATAATTTTTAAAAAATATCTACGTTGGATTTACTATAGAGGATTTGGAGAGTCTAAAAAAAAATTTGTTCTCTAAGAGAATATTCTATGTACCTTTTTGTAGGATTGTAAATGGGGTTTTTCGTTTAAGGTGTTTAGATTGCACATACCCATTTTCCTCACCTTCACAAGCCTTTGTATCTGGCAACATGCATCTAGGCATTTATATGATTTAGATGGTTGTACAACTCCATCACATTTAATTTAGGACTCTAATGAAATATTAGGATGTGAAAGGACATAGCTAAAGGCTATTGTTCAAATAGTGTAGCATTGAAGTGGAACTATAAGTCAAGTTTGAGCACTTGATTTCCCAAGAGATATTATCGGTAGGGATCAAGTTTTGGGGTGTATGTTGTAACTTGTAAGGAATGTCGAAAAGTCTATGAGACAATGCATAGAAGAAATATGTAGATGTGGGGAATCAAAGTTTGGAAGGAAATGAGGATGAATCTATATATATAGAGAGAAAGAAGGGTAAAAGAGAGAGAATATTTTAATTGTGTATATTTTTCAATTGTCGTTTTAAATTACATTCAATGATCAACAATAAAAAAGAAAAAATATGAAAAAAATAATAATAATTAAAATTAAAAACTCACATACATCTAACTTAATATTATCCATCTAACTTAATATTATCGTATTTTATAAAAAAATTGTATATTGCATAAAAATATCAGAGTCGATATTTACGTAAAATTTCATTTACTCTTTCGACATTCACTACAATTTAGATTTGGACAACAGTAGGCGTCCTATTTTTTAATTTTGTTATATGTTTCATTTGAAGAAAATATATATATTGGCAAAGAGAAAAACCTGGCATGGTGAGTGTTGTGAACAACTTTTTGGCTGTATTTTCTCCATTTATATCCGTCATCCAGCACATCAACCTCGCTCATGGTTTGGAAAGAGAACCTCGGTTCTCTCAGCTTTCTCCTTATTTTCACCTTCTTCATTTTCATACAGTTGGCTGAAGCTCCTCCCCACCTACAATCAAAACCAAAAAGTATATTAAAATGTAACAGAAGCTCCTCCCCAACTAGAACTAAAAGTATATTTAAAAAACATGTAATCAAAATGAGAAATGCATTGCAGAGTGATCGTGACCTTGTGAGACCTCATTCCTACAAACTCTAAAAAAGCAGAAAATTCTTTCCCGTCATATCAAATAGGCTTTAAATCCATGCGTCCTAAAATTATCTTTACTGCTTAGAATGCTCATTTGTAATGCTAGGGGCAAATTCATGGAACAATCGAACCATCAATGAAATTCCCCATCCCTAGAGAAGATAAAAACCCAAGAATCTGACCTCTATATCTAATGTACAAAAGGGTTTGCCCTAATCAACAAAGAGGCTTCGGCAGCCAAATTATACGCCATGAACAGACCACTTGTCTGCATCCTAGGACCCTCGCTAGCCTAACTATTCTAAGCATGTTTGGGTGGTGGTCTCTAACTTAAGCTGCTATCAACCAACAAATATAATATAAAACCTTTTGCATTTCGATCTCGGTTCACTTACCAGAAATTACTAAAGCTTTTGACGACTCCTGTTCTTCTGGAATTTTCTTTGATAGCTGAAGCATTGGTGATTTGAGCATCCTCACATCTTAGCATCTCGAACTCAGATGGGTCTGCGCAGTTAAAACCAATCTGATCGACCGAATTCTCTGAACTGATTTCTACACCTCTAAAATGCTGCAATGGAAAAATGAGATAAAGAAATGGGATAAGATATACATCCACCAGACTGAACTGATTACCAAGAAAATAAGGTCCCCTGTTACTGTATTCCATTATTCCCCCATTCAATCTTGCAAACGTTGTTTCGAGCTTAAGCAGGAGTTCCCTCTGCACCAATAGGTTACCATCATAAAGGATTTTTGTCATTAATGGCGAGAAAATGTCTCGAACATAAACCACCCACTTTTGTATAATATCAACCATAGGTTCATTAGGCACAAGAGATGATCTGGGAAATTTCGCCTCAATGTACTTCAAAATGACATCAGATGACCCAAAAAGAATATCCATCCCAGACTTAAGGATGGGAAACTTCCTATCTGGGCCTATGGTAGCAAGCATTTCCAGTTTATTATTTTGAATGTCATTCTCACAATTTACGCTGAAGGTCCGCACATGGATATGCTTGTATTACAGAGCAATCCTAATACGAGATGTTAAAGGGCATATTTCAGATCCAAACAAACTAACAACAGGTTGGCCTTGTACTATCAGATGGCACAACTACAGGACAGTATCGGCCATAGATCCATACCTGGCAATCTCGCTTTCCCCTGCTGGAATTCTCTGGAGCCCAACAACAGAGATTTCACTAAATTCATGATCTCTTAATGGAAACCCTTCTCCATCAAATTTCACTAAATTCTATTGCTTCTCCAATTGGAACTTTCTCCAACATTTCGCTATAAATTACCATAGCTTTTTGTTTCCTTTGTTGTAGCATAGATCATCCTTTTTATGGTCAAGGTCCTGATGGCAAGCACACATCCAGAATACTATAGAGCTCAATAATCAAAACCCATTTCTGTGCGGCAAAAAACAATTAGTATGAACAAATGTTGAAATGGTAACCAAATAGTGGAGTAGTATATTCTTTAAATATGATTGCCTGATTTGAACAGTTACTTATAGCAGGCCAGAAATGGCCTAAGAATCACTGTTTTGTTGAGAAACTGATTTCAGAATGTGATAGGCTTTGACTATAAAAGCCCTTCGCTTCCAGTTCTTTCATAAGCTGCGTTGCTTGATGAGATTTCCCCAACCTTAAAAGCCTCTTCACCAGCACATAGTAAGTCTTACCGTCTGGAATACAATCCCTGGCAAGCATACGATATATGAACTTCAAAGCAGCATTGAGGTTGCCATCCTTGCAGAGGAAAAATATGATACTGTAAGTATAATCATCAGGTATGTACCCATTGCTAGTGAGCTCATTTAAAAGCTCAATAGCTGTTTCTGCTCTTCCCTCCATGTGCATTGCACGGAGCACAATATTATATGTAAATATATCTGGAGCACAGCCTTTCACAGCCATTTCGTCCAGAAGCTTTCTTGCCTCTTAGGACCTCCCCATAATGCACAGACCTAAAATTACAGTATTATATGTAACAACATCAGGCTTAATGCCCTCTCCTACCATCTTTTCAAGCAGGTCTGTTGCCTTGTCTAGGTCTCTTGCTCTACATAACCCACTGATTACTGCATTGAAAATCACAGTATCTTGATAAAGCCCATTTCCACACATCTCCTCCAAAAGTTTAAAAGCCTCCTCCATTTTTCCCTGCTTGCAGAACCCATCAATTTGAATATAGATTCTCTCCAATTTCATCCCCTGGACAGCATCGGCCATAGAGCCATACCTGGCAATCTCGCTTTCCCCTGACAATTTTGGCCCTGGACATCTCACTTCCTCGTGCTGTCCGTATCTCTCAAAACCTTTTAGAAAATGTGAGAAAAGAACACAAAACCATTCGGCGCATGTAGACTGTTTACCATTTCTTAAAAGCCCATCACTCCTTACTCTGTTTCTGTTGATGGGATCAAAACCCAGTTGCCCTCGCCTACATCCTGGTTACCGCTCCCAATTCAACGGTAACAATAAAATATTTCAAATACCTCCACTTAACCAATTTTAAATCCCATTTTCTAATGGCAATGGTTTGATAAGTCTACGTCATTCTAGAGTAAGTGAGTTATTTTTAAAAAATCGTTTATTCCCATGTGAAAGCAGCGGTGGTTTCTAAAAAAAGCGAAGATAGAAATAATTTAAAAAAAAGAAATAATTTCTCAAAAACTTGGCCACATTTAAGATTCTAGGAAAAGTAAAGGAGAGGACCTGATGGTGGGTGGGGTAACTTTGAGTGAGGGGTCCATGTCATCAATGTTTGAATTGGCTAATTTTTTTTGCCATGTCCCTTCACTCTCGAGCTGACAATTTGAAACAAAATTTTGGGGAGATTTTGAACACGTTTTCCATAGTTTTGGGGGCTATTTCCAAAAATCGCCAAAAATGTCTAAAATTTGGCATATACCTATCGCGGACATCTGTATGACTAGGTTGTTTGGCCCACGCCAGTACTTGCAACTAGCAGTCCTAGTTAATGCGCATTAAGCGCTACACATTCCTCACCATCGGTCTTAACGCCTACCACCTTGACATGCACACATTAAGGTCTTGTTTTGTGTTCATGAAACATCCATTCATTCACATCCATTCATTTTCGCCGGTTGTATTCAAAACCACTTCTGGTTAGGGGCCGACATGAAGTGAGGCCATGGCTGAGTGATGGTGATACATTTTTTGTTTTTTATGTGTTTATCAACACCATATTCAATAAAAGGAAACTATATAACTTCTTGCTATGCAAGTGAGGTTGTCTTCCAACCTCACTCAAGCAGTAACTATGCATTGCAATATTTTCTAGGTTTTTCTTGTGATTTTCTTTTGTTAAAATAGCAAGAAAAAGTTGTAATGATTTCATCATGTAATGAAGCTTTGTTGTAGCTTATTCATGGTCACTATTGTGTATATTATGGCCGACTATGTGTATATGTGAGTATATAGATATATATATATATATGCATATATATGGCCAACTATTTGTAAATGTGTGTATACATAGATATATATGCATATATATCTATGTATACACACATATACACACAAGAACGGCCAACAAATGTAATTTTCCAGCAATAATGGAACTATATAATGGCAGACTGTGTGTATATGTGAGAATATAGTTTTATATATGGATATAAATGGCCCACTATGTGTATATGTGTGTATACAGTTACATTTATGTGTATATACAGTCGATTGTGTGTATATGTTTGTATATATCCATATATATATGTGTACACACACTGCCATAATATATGTGTTTGTTTTCATTTTATACCTCTGTAATTTGTATATGCATATATATGTGTGTATACACATAGTCTGCCATTCATATAGAGCTTTGTTTGTGTTTTATACCTCTGTAATTTGCATATGTATAGTGGCAGTATGTGTATATTTTTTGCCAACTGTGTATACATATACACACCATTTGTGTGTTTTTGCAGCTCGACTGTGAAGGGTTTTATGCACCTATGTTTTAGCTGGCTCTTTCGACCATTGTCATGAACCCCTCGCTCAAAAATTCCCAACCCCCATCATCCACTCTTCCTTGTCCTTTGTCTATGCTTGAATCATGGAGTTTTAGGGAATACAATCATATCCATTTATAGGATTTTCCTAGTCAATTTCGTAATCATTTTATTTTTTTAATTGACTAATCATTTATATGATTTTCCTAGTCAATTTAGTAATCATTTTAATTTTTAATTGACAAAACATTTCTTTTTAAATTGATATAATATTCAACATCTTTATATTATACTAAACAATAAAATATTATGTATGCATGTATACACACATACACACATACATACATACATACATAATTATTTATGCATGGTTGTATGTATGTATTTGATACATAGACATACATACTTATACACACATACCTAGATGTATGTGTATAGTATATTATGCACACATACATGTATGTATAGTATACTATACACACATACATGTACATGTATACATACTATACACACATACATGCTATACACACATGAATACATGTATGTGTGTATGCCACCCGAAACTATGGAGTGTATGATAATGTTCTAATACTACCATTATATATATGCAAGTTGCAAGTCTACAATTACATGTCTATTCAAGTGATCATATGTATATGCATATATATATATCTATATGTATATGTATATGTATATATGCATATGCAAAGGAAAAATTGAAGTTGTTATTTTAGGTGGAGAGTGGAACAAAGGAAGGAACGATGCATAAGCATAACCAATAGTAGAATTACAGTCTCCATCATATAATGCATCGTACCTTCCATTCGTTACACTCTCCATCCAATGTAGCATTGCATATGCATAGATACATGTACATATACATATGCATATGCATATACATATGTACATTGAACCTAATTAGATGTATGCTTTGTTTGTTCTTCAATTAAAGTGACTGTAAATATTGGCCCCTCTCCCTTACAACTATCTGTATGATGGTTGACTCCTACTTATGTTAATACCATTTCTCATACACTCGAATAGATGCATGGTTATCAAATCAGCCCTACAACAATTCTATCAATTTTAGGTGCCTTTGATTAATTGCAAGTGTGTTATATTTTTTAGGTGCTTTGATTCATTTGGGGGTGTTATCTTTTTAATAGGTTTGGCTACATCAATTCAATCATGCAACTATTGTAGCTTTGTATTTGAATCACTTAGGGGACTTGGTTTTGTGAAGGCTTTCAATGGTTACCTATGCAACACTTAACAATTCAAATGGAATTGTTGACCAGTGCAACCTAGGTTGCCATCAGACGAGCGTTCATAAAATCAAGTCTCCCTAATTCATTTCCAATCACTTCAATTAGATGCATGGTTAGTTTGTTCATCGATTACACTCAATCTTACATGTATGAATTTTTTTGTACACTATGTACAATTGTTTGATATGTTGTTCATTTCAAATCAGCTCAACTAGATGCATGGTTAGTTTTTTCTTCAATTACAATCAATCTTACATGTATGCATTTGTTGTTACACTATGTACCATTGTTTGATATGTTGTTCATTTCCATTAAGCTCAATTAGATGCATGGTTAGTTTTTTCATCAATTACACTCGATCTTACATGTATGAATTTGTTGTTACACTATGTACAATTGTTTGATATGTTGTTCATTCGAATCAGCTCAACTAGATGCATGTTTAGTTTGTTCTTCAATTACAATCAATCTTACATGTATGCATTTGTTGTTACAATATGTACCATTGTTAGATATGCATATGCATATGCATATATGCAATTGTTGTATGAATTTAAATTTCAATATGTTGTTTGAGAAATTGTATTAACATAAGTAGGAGTTAGCATTTGGTTAGTATTTTTTGCATTTGTTGTATGAAGTTATATTTTAGAATGTTGTTACACTATGTACCATTGTTTGATATGTTGTTCATTTCCAATCAGCTCAATTAGATGCATGGCTATTTTGTTCATCAATTACACTCAATCTTACATGTATGAATTTGTTGTTACACTATGTACAATTGTTTGATATGTTGTTCATTTTGAATCAGCTCAACTAGATGCATGGTTATTTTGTTCTTCAATTACAATCAATCTTACATGTATGAATTTGTTGTTACACTATGTACCATTGTTATATATGCATATGCATATTGCATAT
>VDFB02048880.1:0-18863 GCA_007258455.2 Sequoia sempervirens
TGCAAACTTTTCCAATAAAAACATTCTTCACTTGTTCCTCTGTTCCTAGATTGAAAGCTTCACCATCATTGCCTTGAGTGCTCTGATTTCTGCTCAGTTTGTCAGTATCAAATAATCTTTCCAACTCAACCATTCCTCTTGGAATGACATTAGTCTTCAAATTCAGAATTCCTTCTGTATCGAATTCAGCTTCCTCAGCCTCCTCTTCATCTATGATCTGTGCTTCAAACACACCTGAGCATGTGAGAAAATCTAAAATCTGTTTATCGTCATCGAACACTTGAAAATTCTTTATGTTGTCAAGGATTGCTGGGGTTGAAACCAATTCCACAGTAAACTTCTTCAATCCTTCCATAGCTAATGGTTCCAACGAGCTAGCCGCTTGTGCAAGAGAATTTGCAACAGTGTTCTTGGATCTGTAAACCTGCTTTATATTGAATGCATCAAGGCTTTCTATGAGGTCCCATACTCTATTTCGATAGCGGCCTAACCTCTTGTTGTGACAAGCAAATTGCTTTCTCACTTGGCGAACCACGATGTCAGAATCTCCGATGGCGTGTACAATCTTCGCTCCCTTATGAATTGCAAGGAGCAATCCATGAATCAAGGATTCATATTCTGTATCATTATTGGTGCATGAAAACTGGAGCCTGTAAGCACCCAAATAAGCTTCTCCTGTCGGGCTAACTAATTCAAACCCTGCTCCATTTCCTTTCTTTGACTTTGATCCATCGAACCTCAAAGTCCATACTTGATCCTCTACAGGAGTGTCGGGAGACTGAACATGTGTATCCTTTTGATTGTATACCTCTGAAACTTTTCCTTCAATCTCTGACTGAATTTTATCATCTTCTTCAAGTTCTTCTATTAAAATTTCCTTTTCTTCACCGGTCCTTTGACATTCTTCCTGCACTGAGGCTTGTGGGACGTTTCGCAACTTGCTCTAATGCTACTTTGCACATGGCACAAGTGATCTCGGAGTGAAAAGCTTCATGAGTTCTGCACCAGTTGGGAAGTAGCAGATTCTTGATTGAGGCATCCTTACCCAACTCTGTTTCTTGTTTCACACTATTAAGGACAAAATCCCTGAAGTTTTCAAACGTTCCTCCACTTTCACTATCACTTGAATCACTTTCAATCAACACTTCGGTGGAAGTGGTGGTGTCTTCTAAACATTTCCCCTCACTTGGGCTTTGCAGCATCAATACTTCTTGCTTGACAGGCCTATATGAGCCTAAATCAGTCTCTACAAACATTATTTCATTCCCTTCACCATACTCAGTGATCATTAATTTGAGCCTTGGTGTACTTTCGATCTTAATCTGATTCGGGACTCCTCTCCATGGAAGCCACATGTGGGAAAAACCAGTTGCAATATATCCATTCAACTTTTTGGCCCAATCTCTGCTTAGCAGCATTCCATATCCATCCGGTATATCAACTACTGATATGTCAATGCAACTCTAGATTTGAGGATCAGCTGACAACTACATATGAATATTATTCAATTCTCCAACAACGGGAACCTCAGTCTTGTCTAGCTGGGTTACTTTCTTGGTTGTTTGGAGTGGTACTATACCCAATCTCTGACACACCTTTAGTGGCATGACGTTGCTCGAGGCACCGGAGTCAATCAAACAATTGTGCAATAATTTTCCAAAGATTCTAACTGACACCAGGAATGGGGCGGGTTCATCTCTCCCCTGATAAAATACTACTGGTTTCTTTTTATCTTCGATGGGAGTATCCTTCTTTTCATTTCTCTTGTCTAATGGAACTTGATTGCTCTGGGCAACCTTCTGTGTTTGCTCTTGCTTTTGCTCTGTAGGCAAATTGAATCTAACTCTTCTCTTATCTTCAGTTTTTGGCTTCTCAGGCTCGCTCGAAGATCCTTGTACCATTCCCACAAAACCTTGAGACTGTTGTGGAGTCTCCCAAGTGTTGAATGGCGCGTGAGACACCTCTTCTACCATGTTTGCGCTCTACATAGGATGAAACTGTATATTCACGGGAGGATTCCTTGATGAACTAGGTATTTCTTGAGATGTGCTCTTTACAGCAGATGTTTCGTACAAACTTCCCAGGATGGTATCCCTGACTTCTGAAATCTTCATTAATTCGTACAAGGGAAGACTGACCTTTATCTTCTTCACTTCGTCCAATACATAGGAACTTAATCTTTTCATATCGTCCTTTGGAAGATTGTCCTTTTGTGGACGTTGCATTAGGTGGACCGGCTACTGGACAGTCTGCTGTCTGTTTCTGTTTTGCATCACATTCTGTTGCCTGTAATCTGGGGAATCCCAAGGCACATTTGGATTATTGCTCGCGTTTGGATTCGGTGGAGTTGAGAAGTTATTGGGAAGGATTGATGACGTCGGAGGCTCTTTTTGATGATAAGTCCTTTGATACACTTTGGGCGTTGTACCTCCAGAAGTTTGAAATGCTTGCACCTCTCTACTTCCTTCTACCAAAACACTATTATTAAGAGGTGGGAAAATGTAATTGTCTTGACCAAGTGGCTCCTCTAAATAACTATCCTGGGCTTCTGAATACATTTGAGCCTCTGAATAAGCTTGAGTTTCTTCAACTTGATCATCTGGCGTCCCCACGGGACCATTTGCCGAAGCTGGTGGGAATCTATGATTGAATTCCAGTGGCGCGTAACCTCGATATTCAGACACGACATTGACATTTTCTAAAATCAGCGCCTGGTCATATCTCTGCACTGGGACGATCTCATACCCAGTAGTTGGAAGATTCTCAGTACCCTCTGTGCTCTTTACTTCTCCCTTGAAAATATCAGCAGCTACTTGAAATTCGTGGCACTGTAACTCTAAGTGCTGACTTGTATTGTGAAGTCTGCACCACCCTGACATAGCGGCTTCAGCCAAGAAAACTCTATCAGTGGGGCGGTTCTCCGGAGGCAGTGGATTATCTAATGGTGACGGAACTCCTCCGTTGTTAGGTCCAGTATTCCAGGACCTCTTCTGATATCCTTGATTGTTGCTTCGATACTCGTGACTATTGTCATGGCCATGTCCTTGATGGGCATCTTGATGGTGTGGAGGATTGTTCTGATATCCTCGATTGTTACCCTGATGCGTTTGATAATTCTTCAACATTGACTACATCTGGTTATTCTGATTTCTGAGGTAGGTGACCTCAGTTGACAGCCTCTTCATCTATTCTACTAATTCTTTCATTTCGTCTTTCTCCTCTTGAGTCCTTGTCGCTGGTACTGTATTCTGGAGATAGACAGGCTGTGTAGCTGGAGTTTGGGATAAAGGTATCCCAGGATGGAGAACTAACTGATTAGATGGTGTCGGAACTGGATTCAATGATGGAATTTGCTGATTCCATGTTGGTCCAAGAGTTTGCATTTGATTGTTTGTCGTCGTCAAACCTGTGTACAAAGAAGGCCTAGTTATGTTTTGTCCCATATTTTGACTTACTTGTATAGCTTTCGCATATGCTTGGTTCATATCTGCCGGAATAGGATGAGCCTGTCTCACAAACATTGCGGTCAATGGGTCTAAGGCTGCATAATAGGAATAGGAAGAGAGAATAGGGTAGTCGTTGGCGACTTTATTGTGCGTTGGTGCGGTCACGAAAATCACATCAACAGGGCGCATTCTAGGTTAGAGTTGCTTGCTAGAGATTTGGTTTTGGCGCTAACGCTAATCAAATTGGCCAAGTATTGTTTATGGTGTAAAAATTGTGGCAAAAAATTGGTTAGCATATTTCATATGCCCCTGCAAGCCAAGGGCGCCCTTGAATTTGAGGGCCTAATGCAGTTGTTGATGCTTCCAAAGACAGTCATCTTTTTCGGATTTTTGCTAGCATTCCAACGAGTCATCAACCAAATCCATCAAATTTGTCAAACACCGAAGAAAGATGTCAGAGGCAGAAGATGCGGAAGGCAACGAACATCAAAGACGACAGTCAAATTACAGAATTTACACCTCTGTAGCCTAGGGGCGCCCAAGAATAAAGCTTATCAGATATCAGTTTTTGAGTTTGCTATCTCCTAGTGATCTCTTCAGATTCAACTCAACTTCGCAATGAATTCGTTCGCCAGTCCATAAGACATACTGAACGACCGTAGCTGTTGATTTCGTAAGCACATAAAACGGAGGGTAAAATGAAATCCAAAATGTCAATATGTACCTCTGCATGCCAGGGGCACCAAGCATTTTGTTCACCTAGATGTGATTTTCGGTAGTTCTCTTCTTCAAGAGATCTTTCCAGAATCCTTCTAGCTACGTGATAAATCCAGCGGTTAGTTCTCAGGACTTGTCAAACGTCCATGGATGAAGAATCAACGTAAAACACTGGAGACGAAAGCATGTAGAAATTTGGCTATGTTGGAAAAATGCAACCTTCTTGGAAAAGGCACCCAATTTTTTGGGGCTTCAGATGCAATCTTCTGACATTGAAACTCCTGTTGTGACCTTTTCACACATCGCCCCATTCAAGATGGGGACCCCTAATTTTTGCTCTATTCTGGTCTTTTGGCTTTGGTTTTTCTCTCTCTCGCTGTCTGCCTCTTTTCTGTCGTCTGTCTCTCTGGGGACGTGCCCGTCTGTGAGCTTAAACATAAAATTTTGGCCAAGTCTGAAAATTAGGGTTTGTGCTTTCCAACCAATTTGTGGTCAAACGAAGTGAATAAATTGAAAACAGAACTTAACATTGATGTCAGTATGCTTCCAGTGGACTCTCAGCTAAATTTCATCAGATTCTGACAACTTACTATTTTTAGTAAGTGTGTAATTCCAGGCGTTTCTTCAGCATTTTCAAGCTTCCGACAGTCACACTGCATCTAGAACACATCAAGTTGCTCACTGGCAAAATTTGAGTTGAAACAGACGACTTACTATTTTTAGTAGTTCAGCCTTCCGAGGCTATTTTCAGGGGTTATATGAAGAATTTTTTCAATGCATGTCTGAGTATTCCTTCTGGGTTTTCAGAGACCTTCGCGATGGTATAACATGCAAAGTGAGATAACGACTTTCAGAGTTCAGCCTTCGGAGGATATTTTTAGGGTTTGCATGTCAGGGTTTTCTTTGCATGTCTACATATTCCTTATGGGTTTTTCGAGAGCTTCACAGTGATATGACATGCAAGCGGAGATAATCACTTATTCAACAACTTACTATTTTTAGCAGATTCATTCCGGCAGCTGTCTCTCAGCACTTCAGAATCACAAACTGATCTCAATGCAACAGAAACGAGGACGAACGGAGGCCATTTGATGTGCCTGCAGGTCAAATTAGGGTTTCCAACTTCGGGACCCAAAAGGAGGGGTAAAAAGTTAGAATTTTCAAAAACCGGTGTATACCACCGCGATCAGCATCTTTCAACCTATCCACTGGTAAAATTTGAAGGAAAACGGAGCACTTACTATTTATAGTAAGTCATTTCAGAAGCAGGCTAAAAATAGTAAATCAGTGTCAGGCGCCGGTGTCAACAGGTAGGTCACGTGGTGAGGAGCGCACAATTCGAATTTCAAGTCAATCGGAGTTGTGAAGGTATCAGAAGCAAGCAGTTACTATAAATAGCAAACCACCTTCAGAAACATGCTATTTTTAGCAAGCAGGCTCAGAATGGTAGTGTCAACAGGTTGACAAGGTCGTGAAGGTCCAATGTTCAAAATTTCAAATCATTCTGAGTTTCTGAGATATGAAAATTAAAAGACTTACTATTTATAGTAAGGTATGGAGAAGCTGACAAAGGTAAGGAAAAGTGGCTAAGAAAATTTTCATCCACCTCCATAGGTGAAATGCGCCCTCTTCAACAAGTCAAGATGATTGGAATATTTTCTAAGTTTAAATTTTCATCCTCCTCCTGTAGCAAAATGCGCCCATGTCAGAAGAAGTCAAGGAATAATTTTCATCCTCCACACATAGCCAAATGCGCCCATGTCAGCTTGTATGATATGAGAAATGATAAAATTGAAGCTCATTCTCAGCTTCTCTAGCCGCCTGTATCGAAGGACACACCTCATCCGAGTTGCCCATCACAATTGGAAACTCTATCCCTCCTTTCTTCTTCTTCTTTTGGATTTTGTCAAAGGCTAGTACATCTAGATGTCTAGCATTGTGTATTCTATCTGTTGGGTACTTAGGCAGCCTATAAGGGTATGAAGAAAATCCTTGCAGCCTAATGTATGAAAATCTTGGAAACTGAATAAACCAGCACCCATACCTCTCAATCAGCTCCTAGGCATCTCTAGAGATTCTGTGATGTAACCTCTCCTGAAGCAGCCTCGTGATGTACATGGTGAATGAATCGTTGACATGTTTGTAGTGGGTTGTACTTGACAGGTGCAATTGTGTACATGCCTCATGGATTTTTATTATGTCAATCACTGTCAAGGTCTCACTCATATTCTCATCTGTCTCTGGGTCATGATGAGATCGCAGTATTCCTGCTTCAAGTCATCCGCTATGATCTGCTTGGGAAACTTCGTTCGAGAAGGCTTGGGAGTGCTCATCCAGTGGGTATTAATTGTATCCATGCATCGCTCAAAAGCAGAAGCATACATCCGCTCAGCCCATTCTCTGGACTTGTAAATCATGTTCCTGTGCACCGGGATCCCGAAAGCTTCACCGATGGCTACCGGAGTAAGATTGGCAAGCACTTGGCCATCTGGTGCTCCGTGATCCACAGTGTTCCTTCTCGTAGCAATTCGGCACTCATTATCAGCTCGAACCTTTGAATGGCTGGCGGAAAATAGCCCATATAATCACTGCGGGCGATGTTGTCTGAAGTGACCGATAACAATTCAAATAACTTTGTTCTTGAAAGGTCTCAGTTAATGAGCCCAAATTGGTAATCCGTCAACATGACTTTGAAATAAACTTCGACTTTGGCATGAACGTTTTGCTCAGCTTCTTGATCACTGCTTGTCTGGAGGCACCATTGTCTTTTCCGGTTGTCCTTGCTTCAGCCATCTGCAACATAACAAACATTCATCAGCAATTTAAATTTAATAAAATAAGGCATTGTATAGGGGCTGCAGTCGAATTCTAGAAGCTGCAATAACTCTCGTGTTTGCAAACCTCAGCTTCTTCTCTTGAATAAGTTCGAATTCCAACACTTAGAACAGATTTCTAAGTGGACTTTGATGACTTTACTTCACTATCAGCAATCAGCAATTTGAACTTCGTAACCTTGTATCAGCAATCAGCAAACTAGCAAGTTCGTGCCTTTTAAGTTCTCAACAATTCAATTCACTTCAATGCGTCCTCCTTCAACTGGCAACTTCAACTCCAGCAATGAACTAAACTGGAAAAGTCGTACCTCTCAAGCTTTCAGCAACTTCTCATCAACCCAAGGCGTACCTCTTTAGTAACATTCAGATTTCAAACAACTCAAGGCGTCCCCTCTCAGCAACTTCAAGGCGTCCTTTCAGCTGCAAATTTGAGCTTTAACAAAATTCGAACTTCAGCAACTCACTCAGACTTTGCAAAATTCGAATTCCTTCAAGCCTCAGCAACTCACTGCAATGCTTCACTCTCAGAGCAAGTTCGACCTTTTCAGCTGTGAAAACAAGTGAAAAACTTCTCCATTTTATAGCTAAAATTCGAATTCTAGAAGAAGTTAATTTTAGCCAGTGCCATTAAACTCCACTACTCCACTTCAAGAATTCGAATTTTCCCTCTCTGGTGCTTCTGACACTTGTCTCCAGTTGTCGGGAATCTTATTCTTCTAGAAACTTGACTTTGACTGGCGTTTTTGAATTCCTTTTCGAAAAATTTAATTTAAATTCATCATTTTTTTACTCACCAGCCGGAGCTCTGTTACTGGAATTTGAATTTTAACTCTCTTCTGCTCTGAAAAATCCATCCTTGAAGAATTTAACTAAAATTATCTAGGAAATTTCTCTTGAACTCATCATTCGAAGAAAATTCATCTTGAAAGCTCATTTTATTCGTTTTTGCCCTAGAAAATTTAAAATTCTCCCTTAGGAAAATTCACAATTTGAGAACTGATTAAATTCTTCATTGAAAGAGTGTCGGCGAAGCTCAGAAGACTTAGAAATCCATTCATCATCACAAATGTTCAGTACCCAGAAGCAAATTTTCTTCAGAACACCTCGAATTCATGGGTACCCAACGAACGGGTTCATTTAATTTTTCAATTTTGAACCTTAGAAAAATATTATTTTCATCATTTAAATTCGTTCTTCGCCTGTGATCACTCTGCGTTGCTCTGACCTCTTGAAAAAATTTGAATCGTCTTGCATTATCATCGTCTCTGACTCCATCACTGAGAAAAGTTGTTATTGCTTCGGGAAATTTATCACTCTGATCTCAAGGCGTATTTTCCAAGGGAAAATAATTTGCCTTAGAACAATATTTTTAAAATCATCTCTTGCATTTTGAAAAATTTTCCTTAGAAAGTTTTTATCGTTTGCCAGTGGAGAGAAATTTCTTATCAACTTCATTCAGAAGAATTTTATTCATTCCCGGCACGCCTTGTACATTTTATCTTCACTTCACACTTAGGAAATATTTATTCAAAAGCCCAACGCCTAGGCAAATTTTCAACACTTAGAAAATATTTTATTTTCCCCCCTGAGGCGCCTAGCACACTTCATTCTATTTTCACCACCCTCAAACATTTCAACGCCTTAGAAAATATTTCTAACACCTTATAACTCCCTTACTCTTGGCGCATATCACACTTTGAGAGGAAATTTAAAAAAAACCACGCCACACATACCTTGATCACCTTGAACGCCTAACACTTACCATCTTTCACCACGCCTTGGGAAAACTTTCACCTTATTTACCACTTGCATTTACTTTTCACATCCAAACATGGGCGCATTTCCATGTAGGAGGAGGATAAACTTGCCACCACGTCCCTTGTGACCTTTCAACTTCTACGTTTTGTCTTCACATGCCTAACTTTGGGCGCATTTTGCCTATGGAGGAGGACGAAATCTTTGACTTTGTTGACTCTCCTTCACTTTGGGCGCATTTTGATGTGTCTAGTGGATAAACTTTTTCCAACGCCTCAAGAGTGACTCTTCGCCTTCCAAATTTCGTCTTCACATGCATGACTTTGGGCGCATTTTGCCCTTGCTGGTGGATGGCGCATTTTTGATGTGGAGGAGGATTTGAGTGTTGACTTTTCTCTCTTCCACTTACAACTTTGGGCGCATTTCACCCCTGCTACAGGATAAGCTTGTATTTTGGGCGCATTTGGATGGGGGTGGCGGATTTCTTTCATGCCTTAGAAAATTTTTCAACTTTTCCCCTTCCTTCTTGGGCGCATTTTGGCCTGGCAGCAGGATAAACATCATTGACTTCCTTTGACTTCTTACCTTGGGCGCATTTTGACCCCTGAGCAGGATGTACTCACACTTAGAAATTTTTATGCCTCTTTAGCTGAGATGGGCGCATTTTGCCAGGCCTGCTGGATGAAGTTCCAGACTTAGGCAAATTTTCATCATCCTTCGCCAATATCGTGCCCTGCTATTTATATTAAGTTCTCTCAATTTTGCACTTCTGGAGCTCGGATCAACTTGAAATTTCAAACATAGCTTCTTCATAACCCTATCAACCTGTCGACACTGCCACTTTTAGTCACCCTGCTATTTATAGCCTGTTTCTGAAGGTGACTTACTATAAATAGTAAGCTCATGTTTCTGATAGCTCCCAAGCTCTGATCGAGTTGAAATTTGAATGAGGCGATCCTCACCACGTGACCTGTTGGCTGACACTGACGCATGCAACTGATTTACTATTTTTGGCACGTTTCCAATTTGACTTACTATAAATAGTAAGTGCTCCGTTTGACTCGAGATTTCACCAGCAAATAGCTTGAAGGATACTGATCGCGGTGGTTTACATCGGTTTTCGAAGATTTTGACTTTTGATGCCTATTTTTAGGCTCCGAAGCTGGAAACCCTAACTTGCATTGCATGTGTACCAAATGAACTCTGTTTGTCTTTGTTTCTGTGGCACTTCGATCAGCTCGTGATCCTGAACTGCTGGGAAGCGGCTGCCGGGACACACCTGCTAAAAATAGCAAGTTCCTTACTGAGTGAGAATCCTCATTTGCATGTCACACCATCGCGAAGCTCTCGGAAAACCCATCAGGAATCACCCGACATGCAAAAGAAACCTCGACATGCAAACCCTAAAAATAGCCTCGGAAGGCTGAATCCTGAAAGTAGTCGCCTTGTCTTGCATGTTACATCGTCGCGAAGGTCTCGGAAAACCCAGAAGGAATATCCAGACATGCAAAGAAAATCTCTGCATCTGGACCCTGAAATTTGTGCCGGAAGCCAGACTGCTAAAAATAGTAAGTCGTATGTTTTTGCTCAAATTTGGCATGCAAGCAGTCTGATACACTCTGAATGCAGTGTGATGATCGAAATCTCAAAATAGCTGACAAATTGCTCTGAATTTCACACTTACTAAAAATAGTAAGTACCTGGAATTTGATGAAACTTGGCTGGAAACCTGCTGGATGTCTGCTGACAACAATATTAAGTTCAATTCAATTTATTCACTTTATTTGACCTTGGACTGACCAGAAACGATGAAACCCTAATTTTAGACTTGGTCAGAATTTTCGCGTTTAAGCTCAATGACGGACACAACCCCCCGAAAAGGCAGACATCAGAAAAGAGACAGAGCGGGAGAGAGAAGAAAACCCAAGCCAAAAGACCGGAACGGAGCAAAAATTCAAGGGGTCCCCATCTTGAATGGGGCGATGTGTGAAAAGGTCACAACACAACCTTTCTAACAATTTTGAATGGTCCATAGAAGCGTGGTTTAAGCTTCTCAGCTCCACTCTTCTTAAGTGTGGACTGTCTGTAAGGCTGAAGCCGAAGATATACCAAATCACCAACCTCAAATGAGCGCTCAACACGCTGCTGATCAACGTACATCTTCTGCTGATTTTGTGCCATTTGAATGTTGTCCTTCAAGGATTTCAAAACATCTTGGCTTTGCTGCAACCAATCTTTGGCTTGGGGAGCTTTGCTATCGCCAAACACCAAATCAGCAAAGCTTGGAGCCTCGTAACCATAGAGGGCCATGAATGGAGACATCTTTATTGACATGTGGAAAGATGAATTGTAGCAATATTCTCCCAAGTGGAGCCATTTCACCCATGCTCTTTGCTGCTCCGAGACATAATTCCTGAGATAGCCCTCCAACCATTTGTTCACAATCTCCGTTTGACCATTTGTTTGTGGGTGATAGCTAGTGCTTGGAGTAAGCACTGTACCACTCATCCTAAAAATTTCCTGCCAAAAGGTGCTTAGGAACTTGCTGTCCCTATCACTCACAATGTTTTTAGGCAACCCATGCAATCTAAACACTTCATGGAAGAACAAATCTGCAACTTGAGCTGCTGAAAACGTGCTAGTGATGGCAAAAAAATGAGCGAACTTGGTCAATCTGTCAACAACCACATAAATACAGTCTTTGCCTTGAGCCTTAGGCAATCCGGTGATGAAATCCATCAAGATGCTTTCCCATTTTTGATTGGGAATGGGAAGTGGCTGCAGTAGACCAGCTGGGAGAGAGTGCTCATTTTTGTTCATTTGGCATGTGCTACACTCCTTGATGTAACGCTGAACATCATCTTTCAACCCTTCCAAGAGAACCTCTCTCGAATCTGCCTATAAGTCTTGAAATAACCTTGATGACCAGCAAGTGGGATGTCATGAAAAGTCATCAAAATCTTCTTCTTAAGTTTAGAATCAGCCACCAAAAAGATTCTTCCCTTGTAGTGTATCAACCGATCAACTACCTTGTACCTTTCATCATGAAAAGTACCTTCAATAACGCTAGTTGCAAACTGATTTTTGGCATAATCAGCAAGCAACAACTCCTTCCAATCAGCATTAATCTCACACAATGAGCTCAAGTGAGGCCTTCTGGACAAAGCATCCGCCACAATGTTGTTTTTCCCTTTGACATACTCGATGTCAAAATCGTAAGCTTGAAGCTTACTCACCCACTTCTGCTGTCTTTCATTCAAATCCTTCTGATGCATGAAGAGCTTGAGACTGTTGTGATCAGTCTTGACCGCGAATTTGCTCCCCACCAGATATTGTCTGAACTTGGCTAGTGCATGCATGATTGCAAGCATTTCTTTGTCATAGATAGAATAGGTTCTTTCAACCCCCCTTAATTTTCTGCTTTCAAACACAATAGGATGCTTATCTTGCATCAAAACAGCCCCAATACCTTCCCCTGATGCATCACACTGTAACTCGAAGGGTTTGGAGAAATCTGGTATGGCCAATACTGGACAAGAACTCATGATTTTCTTGAACTTATCAAACACACTCTGAGCTTTTTCTGACCACATGAAAGCCCCCTTTTTAGTGAGGTCAGTAAGAGGAGCAGCACTTTGAGAATACCCCTTTACAAACCTTCTGTAGAAGCCACAAAGACCCAAGAATCCCTTCAAATGAGCCAAATTTTCTGGAGGTGGCCAATCTACTATAGCCTTGATCTTTTCTGGATCAACCTTCACCCCTTCAGCGCTAATTATGTGGCCAAGGTAGAGCAGCTCCTTCATTCCAAATTCACATTTGGACTCTTTTGCAAACAAACTCTCTGATTCAAGAATGCTAAGCACTTCCTCCAAGTGCTTGAGGTGTTCTTCCCACGTCTTGCTGAAGATGAGAATATCATCAAAGAAGATTAACACAAATTTCCTCAACTGCTTCTGGAAAACTCTGTTCATGCAAGACTGGAAAGTGGCTGGAGCATTAGTCAAGCCAAAGGGCATGACTAGGAACTCAAAATGACCATAGTGGCATCTGAATGCCATCTTCTCAACATCTGAACCCCTCATCCGGATTTGATAGTATCCCGATCGCAAATCAATTTTGGAGAAGAATTTAGCACCATGTAGCTCATCAATGAGCTCATCGATCCAAGGAATAGGATACCGATTTTTTATTGTACTTTGATTCAAGGCACGATAATCCACACACATGCGGATGGTGCCGTCCTTCTTCTTCACAAGAACTACAACTGAAGCAAAAGGACTCTTGCTAGGGCGAATGAAACCCATCTCCAGAAGTTCTCTTATGTTCTTCTCAATTTCATCCTTCTGCTTCTTAGGATATCTATATGGTGTTGTGATGACTGGTTTGGCCCCTTCTTTAAGTTCAATAACATGCTCAGCACCTCTTTCTGGTGGTGGCCCAGGTGGTAGATCAGCAAACACCTTACTCCTTTTGGTGAGTATACACTGAATATCTGGAGGGTATTCTCTCTTTGTCTCAACTAGACTAGCAGGAAAAACCATGCATTCCGCAGCCCACTCCACTTGATCATGTCTAATTAGCCTCTCCATCCTTTTGAACGAAACTATGCGAGGCCCACCATTGGACATTCCTCTCAACACTACCCTCTTGCCATCAGATTGGAACTTGAGCTCCATTGTTTGTAGATTGAGAGAGATTTCACCAAGTGAACGTAACCATTGTATGCCCAAAACTGCATCTGTGTCACCAATAGTAACCACATAGAAGTCATCTTTGACTTCATAGTTTCCCAACTGCAAGGACATGTTAGGAACTCTTCGTGTGCAGGAAATGTGAAACCCATCAGCCACCATGACTTTGAAGCCTTCAAATTCTTCAGTTTTGAGACCTCTCTTGGAAACCACACCTTCATCAATGAAGTTATGCGTTGCACCAGTATCAATCAATGCAACAATACGATGACCTCCAACTCCACCACGAACCTTGAAAGATTCGTTCTTTTGGAAGCTAGAGAGTTGGGCAATAGGGCCCCCAACTCCTTGCTCATGATCGGACTCTTCTGTGGCTCTTTCATCTTCGCTGTCCCCAACATAAGACTGCTGATCAGACATATCAGATGCTGATTCATAATCAGAATAGGTCCCCATTTGATTATAACGCCCTCTTCCAGGACATCTATGGCCTTTAGTCCAAGGCTCTAAACATGTGTAACACTTGCCCTCCTTTCTGAGCTGTTCACGTTGCTCTTCAGTCAACTTAGGTGGAAACTTCTTGTGCTGATTAGAAGAATGTCTCTTATCCTTATCCCTCTTATGGCCAAAAGGCTTAGGCGGAAATTTAGGCCTAGGGGCTGATAACTCCATAGTACGAGCCTTCTTGATTGCCTCATCAAGACTTGGTGGATCGAAAGCTTTAACCCACCCTTTCAAGGGTTCAACCAAACCTTCAGAAAACAACACAACCAATCTTCTTTCGGTGATGTTGGGCACCATCACAGAAAGCCTCTGGAAATCAGCAATGTAAGAATCCAAGGAGCCATGCTGCTTCAGTTGTGCAAGCTCACGAAATCTTACTTCAGGATCTTTAGTATCGAACCTTTCAATCAGCTTGTTGGTGAATTCTCCATAGGTTCGGATAAGGTTATGGCCAAGTGTGACCAAACCATGGTACCACCATTCATGGGCAGCTCCCTCTAAGCGAAGTGTTGCAAACTTGATAGCATCTTCTTCTGGCATGGGACGAAGTGAAAGGTAGTTGTCTAACTTCTGAACCCACGATCTTGCTGAACACTTATCACTTCCATCGAAGTGAGCCAATGTTACCTTCCCTAAGGCTTGATGAAAATCAGTTCTAGGAGCCATGTAAGCTCGGTTATCAGCTCTTCCTCCATTTCTTCTGTTTCTCTGGTTCAAGAATTGATCAAAGGACCATTGGTCTCTAAGATCAGGAGGTAGGGTGGTGTACTCCATGTAGGCTTGCCTAGCATCGTCTACCAAGGGAACGGTAGCTTCAACTTGCTGTTCTTCCCTGGGAGTGAATGTAGGGAAAAGCGGTCTAGAGGCTGACCCGCTAGAGATGGCATCATGCTGTCCGATAGTTCTACTTCCTCCATTACCATTGTTCCCATGGTTCCCATTGTTCCCATTGACTCCACTGCTTTCTCCTGTAGCATTGTTTTGATTAGGAACGAGGTTCTGAGGAGTTTGCTAGTCCATTCGAGCAAGTAATCTAGACATCAACTCAATCATTCCATCAAACTTCTTTTCCATCCTTGCTTCCTTCTCCTCCATGGCCTGCCTGAGATTGTCTGACATATTCTCAACTGTTTTACCCTTATCCACTGCTGTTTCTGTTTCTCTCAAAGCTTCTGAAAGAGTATCTGCTTCTGGCACTGGCGGAAACTATGTCTGTTGTCTTCTGGCCTGACCTCCGGTGTAGTATCTGCAATCACTGTCACTCATCTGACCACTGAATCACTGTTGGGCACAGGTTGGCAGAATCATGGCTCTGATACCACTGTAATGAACCGGACCAATTTTTTATTTTTTTTTTTCACAATTGATTACAATGCAACACGCACCCGTTAAGGTTAGCATAAACCAAACGATGCGGAAAGTAACTCTAACCAGAATGTACACCAAGATCCCGATGTGGGCAAGGTGTGAGCATTGGTCAGAGGATCTCAAAGGAAAATCCTGAACAAGAACTCTAACCAGAGATGCGCTGGTGAACGACGAGCATACGGTCAGAGGATCCCTATCTATTGCAATACTGAAAATTAGCTCAACACCAAGTATGTGCTACTCAATCCGTGATGGACAGGAGGCGACCATATGGCGGAGACTTAGGAAATTACAATGCGAAACAAGTAAATAGGTGGCAAGCCAGCCTCTTCCACTTATTCAGTGGGAAGTACATGTAAATTCAAAATGAAAGGAGAGAATTGCTGACAGTACTACTATTCAGCTTACAACAAATTAGAGAGTTTGCCAATATCATAAGAATGAGAACTTCCAAAGCTATAGCAAGATAAGCACCCACTTTAACACTCACTAACTCTTTGAATATCAACTCCTCGCACGACTAATGAACTTCCTCAAATCTGGTATGACTGTTTTTGACAGATTTAATACAGAACAGCAGCATAATAACTCATTAAAATGCACATAACTCACTCTAAACACACCCTATTGACGAGAGATCAAGTGCAGATTGCTATACTGATGTAGGCGCCCAAGATGCAATCCCTAAACCACCCCAACAAGCCTTAATTTATTTTACACAAACTTCAATGTACCTCAAGATGGTACGGCCCAGCTGCAAGGGCGAATTTCCTTTATAAAATCACAAAGTCACTAATAAAATCTGATATTATGCTAGAATGGTCGCCTTTCCTTGACAAATCAAGTGACTCAGTACCCAAAATGATAGCATTTTTATTTCATGAGCTATGAGTAAAACTTACATTCCACAATGACTTTCAGCAACATCAGATATATGACATAATAAGCAAACTTGAACTCCAAAACAATCACTCAACTGAAAATTGCAAAACAAACCTAATACAAGCTAACCTTCTCAACTAGTTGCTATCTTTCAAGCAAGAAGAAGAGCCAATGCTAGGAGGTGTACTTTCCTCGAAGCGAGTGCCTGAAGACAATTCAGCAGCATAACGGTGTAGTAGACAAAAGATCCCAAATGAAGAGCTGAGGCCTGATTAAATAGACAAGAGAGAAACATCTAGAAGCTTCCAAAAGGTGCCCAAACCCTAATTTCAAATTCACCTTTTCCCTCCAAAGAATGGCGCCCCATTTCACCTTTGAAATATTTCACTTTTTAGAAATAAAGTTAAATCTCACAAAAGGGCGTCCCTTTTCCTTAAGCTCAAATTTTGACATTAAAATATAATTTATCTCCTTATGACGCCTTGACCCTCAAAAGTCCCCTTTTTAAAAAACAACTTAAAGTTGTACTGCTAGGCAAAGGGGTATAATATTAAAATAATAATATTATAATGAAAATACTTATCTCTCCAAGAAAAAATGCGCCCAAGGCCAAGAACTGAAGTGCCAGCTGAAACAACTGAAGAAGAGGTCCAACTGAACTGAACCCAAACTGTCCACTGCCAAAAATAGAATTTACTAAAAATAGTAAATTCGCGAAGTTGCCCGGAATGCCGAACTGAACACACCACTGCGAAGCTCTCTGAAAACCCAAAAAGAATCAGCAATTAGAATCCTAAACTCCAAGCAACAACCTCCTCAAAACTAGGAAACCCTAATTTCACCATCCGCATAGCCTACGGGTCTCTGGAATAGGCCAACGGTCAACTGAAACGATCACCGCTGAGAAGGGGACATTACAGAGCAATCCAACAAATTACCCACAAAAAAACGCTTCACTCCTTAGAAAGATCGGAATAAAAACGTGCTTCAGCCACACACGAACCAGCAACATGAAAACTAAAGGAAACACCCCAAAATGAGCAGAAACTGAAAACAAACTCACTACCACACAAAAATCAAAAAACATCAAATGGAGCCATCTCCATTAAAGCTCTATCTGCAACCTCTAAGTGAAGAAGCAATGATTGATCAGCAAGGAGCTATCTCTCAAGCCCAAAACTAAGAAAGGCTACGAGGTATTCCAACCTTGAAGCAAGAATCTGGAGAAACTCCGACAACAGTTTGTTATAAGATGAATAATTGATGTCAAATAAAGAGGTAAGGCCCTATATAAATAGCTTCTCCAACCCAAAAATTTGAATTACCTTTTCCCTCCAAAAAGGACACCCACATGAAGGAGATTAAAATAATCCTTTAAATCAACTTTTGACTTAGACTTGTGGGCAATTCCTCTTTGCAAATTAAACTTTATAAAGTGCAATTAAAATATCAACTTGGGCATCCAAAGAGGAAACACACTGTAAAAACAACTTAAGATATCTGTTGACGTGGTTTTTGAGACTGCACCAACACAGAATAAAGTCTCCCAACGGACGCTCTATCCTCTCTTGAACAAAGTATTCAGCATGCTAAGATTGCGAGTAAGATCATGCTTTCAACTCCAAGGTTCCTTGAGTCTTGAATAAATCAGTTTGGCTCGATGTGATATTCTTTGGTATGTCAAAGGGGACTTACACAAATTATTCCGGCTAACAACAAACGGTAGACAAAGGGCTTTTCGTTAATAATTCAAATGAGTTGGCGGTGAAACAAAGTTTCCATTCTAATCGAAGAAATGGCCCGATTTAAAAGGGTGTAGGGCCTAAGTTTATATTCTATTCTAAATGCAGGGTATGTGGGGCTTCGTCTCAATAGACTTCAACCGGATTTCACCTAGCCTCCGTCGGACAGCCTCAGCAAAATCGGTGCAATCTTCAAAGGGGATAGCAAAAGGTATTCAAGTTATAGTTTAACATACATACACCATCAGAACAACGCATATAAGTATGTAAACCACAACCGAAGTTAAACACAAGATAATGTCCAGTTGACCACACAAGGCGGACTTATCATCAACAAGCCGCTAGTGGTATGGAATAAAGCGAAGCTATCTCAATAAAACACCACACACCAACGTAAGCTACTTGCATGAATTTAAGCTACTTGGATACGAAAGGAAGAAGAAACCTTGCTAGCATTTCATGACAAGACGAATTCCATCATCAATGAAAAGATCTATTACCATAAAATGTGTTACACAACAATCTCTTCAAAAGTTTTCAAAGGGAAAACTTTCTTTCTTCTCCAAATGATGCAAAAATGCTCTACAATGCTACACTATCTAACTCTAATGCTCTCTCAATGTCTACTCTGATTCTAACTTTCTAATCTAATGAATTACAAATGAGGGGGACTCCCCCTTTTATAGCTAGCCAAGTCCCAAAAGACGGCTAGGGTTACAATCAATAGAGTGGCCAGAATCGCGCCACCTCAGCCCTAAATAATATTGCCCTAAAAACTGCCACAAAGGAGAGTGGAGTAATAAATGCGCCATAATGTCCACCATCATCCTTCTAGAAGATTCCATTTGTAGACGCGTTCACACTGTTCTCGATCTTCTTTCTTGGCGTTGTTCTTTGATTTCTTCCACTTGAGGGTCTTCA
>VDFB02048881.1:0-103184 GCA_007258455.2 Sequoia sempervirens
CTTTTTTAAAAAGTTGGCCGCAAATTGGCTACCCATCTTCATGCACCCACCCTCCAATCAGAAAAAATAAGTGAGGAAGACTGAACATAACATGGAATCTCAAAGAACCATAAGGTGGTCTCAAGCATGAGGTAAGTGTTTAATTTCAAAAAGCTTGGCCCCTATGAAAGGTACTCATTCCTAAACCTTAACTTGAATTTATTTTCAGTATGTTTCAAATTGATAATGAACTAATAGGCAATAATGAATAAATAAGGAGATGTTGAACTAATCATACTTACCAAACTAAACCAAGGTAACATTACACAATAAGGATGTAAACTTCCATACCAAATAAGGATAACAATCCTGATACTCGAATACAATACACCATGAAACCAGGGTTTACCTCGCAAATCAATCATCCACATTAAGAAAGGGTAACTCAAAATAATCAAGTTATAACACAATACTTAAGTGTCAAGAAGAGCCCTAGCATAGGTAAATGATAACTTTTTTATCTAATCACAACATAACACCTAAAAATACTCAAATTGTAGAAATACCCAAAGTGGGCTAACATTCTGGGTAAAACCCTACTATCTGAGGACAAGACCATGTCAGGGAAAGACTTGTGCCTGATATTAGCAAAATAAAGGCTAACTGTCATAGACAAAATAAAGAAACGCATGCAAGACATAATGGAATCATCAACCCTAATCTGATAGTGGAAGCCCTACGAAATAAGTATTCAAATTTCAAAAAAACAAACCTCTAAAAATTACACATATTTGAACGCTTAAATGAAAACATCGTTAACATAAAATATGTGAATCATGACTTTATCCTTCATTTTAGAATATGTATAATAGTACAAAAACTTTTTCAGATAAACAAGCATCGAAAAACATAATAGAGCTACAATGTGTAATATTAAGCATTAACTCAAAAATTTATTTAAACCATCGATTAAAGGAATAAGGGAGCAAGAGAAAATCTACACTATCAGATTACAGATAAAACCCTAATTTTTAACCATGAAAATCTAAATTTCTAAACCATGAATGAGGAAAGAAACCATAGCTCGAAGAATAAAAACGGTCATAAATATCACTTTCTTAAATTTATAAGCAATAATATTAGCCATAAAAGAAGGCCCTTTTCAAACTTTTTTGAGATACTATTCAAAAAATGGAGATACGGGTCCTTTTCCCCATTTTATACCACATTTTAGCCTTGCCCTAGAATATTAAAGGGGAATATTTAAGCATATTTCAAGGTTTCAAAATACTGAACAGTGGAGATAATTACATAAACTTTCCTCATAATGGTAAATAATGACATTGAGCCAAAATTGAAACCCTATCCTATCCCCATTACTGTTTTATCAGAATCCAACCCAAAGAACTACCCTAGAAAGATCTTATCTAGGTTCATGCAAAAATCCAAAAGCAATTCTTTTGTCAATTTGCCTCATAAGCATCGAACTCATCGAGCCAATTGAAGTCATCAACAAGTTTTAACTAGTACAATTTGCGAAGAAATTTGTAGGAAATTAAGGTGCGGCCTCGATAAACCAAGAGCTCCCCATCCTTGATATCTAACAGAAATGAGTAATACCGTGGTACCCCAACTGGTAAATTGAGATCCCGCTAACGGGGGATCCCAACTACAAGTTGAGCTACATGAAGAACAACTTCCAGCCCTCCTAGCAAATAAGGACAAAATAATTTGTGGGTTAATTGTCCAATGAAATCCTTTGGCACTTGAAGATCAAGGAGCGAGGCAACAAAGTGGGCAGGAATGTCCGTATTAACCTTCCGACACTCCTTAGAAACTAGAAATTTCTTGCCTAAAATGAGTCAAATAGCCTTCATCGTTAACAATCCCCTCTCAATCACAACAAGCTTTAAGTGTTGATCAGTAATGCACCCCAGAAAAGATAGTTGGCTTCAATCACTGGTTAGCAAAATAGGAATCTCCATTGGTGCTGAAAACTCCAAACACTTCATTTGGCTTCCCATTACACCAATTTTAACTTGCCTCTACTGTGCAAAATTATATGAAATTAAGTTGAATCCCTTGGAATGAATTGGGATACTATGACACATGAGTAAGGAAAAAATCAATCATTTCTTGGCAAGCTAAGGATTACAGAGACTAAGAGATAGTAAATGCCATCTAATGCAAAGGCTAACTTGTTTGAAGCAAGACACGTCTCATCCCGACACAAAACCTTAGGAACATGTGGCAAGGTTAAAAGCTGGTGGGTAAACTATGTGAAAGGTGGTGCCAGCGTGGCCACCATACCTAAACCAAATCATAAAAGGTGTGGGGTGAGTACCTCTGTGGACTGCACCCACTTGACCTATCCCCTCTCTCTAACATAATTGGGAGTTAGTACCCGTAATTTGGTAACACCTACCTATAATTTTTTTTTTTAAATTAAAAAAAATTATTTACTTTAAAGGAGAGAAAATGAATAATTAAATAATTGAAAATAATTATTTAATTATAGAATAAGGTGGGGTGTTAAATTATTAAATAATTAAAATAATTATTTAATAAAAAGATGGAAATGATAATATTTAAATAATTAGAATTATGGAGATAAAAAAATGATAAATTATTAAATAAATAAGAATTTATTTAATTATGGAGGGAAAAGGCTAATAAATAATTAAATAATTAAAATAATTATTTAATTATAGAGAAAAAAAAATGAAAAAATGAAAAATGTATTTAATTATGTAAATAAGATAAATTATGACTAAATTTAAATAAATTGGTCCATTTCTATTTTAAAATTCAATCAAAAGAAGAATAAAATAAAGGATTTAATTAAGAGAGAAATATGACATTAGAATAATTAAATAATTAAATAATTAAAATTATTTAATTATATATGGAAGAAGAAAAAATTAATGATAAAAATGTTACACTTTGAAAATTTGTCTTTGTTTGCTATTTGCATATTTTTAAGTAAATATTGACTGAAGGTTTTGATGCTCTGTGATTGTTTCAGATGGGTCTGTAGATTGTCAGAGGCTCCTGTGGGCATTATGAGGCAAGATACAGCCCTTATAAATAGAACTCATCATTCAAATTGACAAGAATCATTTGAATAGGAAAACCAAGCATATTAGAAAATAACTCGATGTTGCTAATTAGTAAATTATTTTAAAAGTAATTTTATGCATGAGCTTACTACACTATGGGTGATACAGGCTTTAAAAGGGCTATGTTGGTGATTTGTGACTTTCATGGGCCATGTCAAAGTTTTCCTACAAGCACATCTAGCATATTATCCTTTGCAGGGCTATAATTTTGTGACATGCCAAAAGAAATTCCACATGTTTAAATTTTTTTTCCAAGGCCATCCTTTCCTAAAAATGCCCTGACAAGGTTTTATTTGATCGTCATTATTTATATTGTGGATAAATTCCCTGTGCAGCATCCTTGTGTTTCTAGTTGATGTTATAGGTGGAAGCTTTTTAGCCTCAAGAGCATTGTATTTTGAATTTTGTGTGCTCTTTGAGAATTTGGATTTGGAAATAAGGATTCAAGGTACCCATTATTTTTATTATAAACTTAAGGTCTACGTCAGTAGCAGGATTTAAACTTGATTCTGTCATGAATGTTCATGGCTATTATTATCTTGCATTATAAAAAATTAACATTAACAGAGCATCACATTGAATTTATTATTACTCTCCATTTAAAATTTTAATATTAACAGAGCATCACATTGAATTTTTGGCTTTGCTGTTTGCAGGGGGTTTGAAGTTTATGGAGGAAAACAGCCACTTGGTCACAAGTTCAATTCTGGCAACATTGATAATGCTCTTGGTCAAATGATATGACGAAGCAGAACACTCCTTATAGTATTTATTTGTATTTCTTCCACTTTGGAATCAGTCGGAGGATTGTATTTGTTTATTGGGGTTTATCATTTTAATAATATGATTCAGTTCTAAGCCAAATAAAATTGTCTATCTTTTATACAAATTATGCCTACATGTATTGTTTTGGACTTTCCAATTTAAACTAGGTCAAATCAGATTTTCACACCAAAGTTCATAAAACATATGTAAATAAGAAATTGTCAAATTGAAATCTCTCTAAATTAAGAATTTTGGAATATTTCAATGGGGTGTCATTAAAATTTTAAAAATATGAAAAGAAGAAATTGTAAAAAAGAAATCTTAATTTCAATGACTTTTTTTTATCATAAAGTAAGAAAAATTCCAAATGACACATTGTTCAAAAATGTAAACGGTCAAAATTCTGTAGTGGTGGAAGTAAATTTTTTGAATTTGCAATTAATCTACAACTACAATCACCTTGCACAGATTAGGGTATGTAAAGGGAATGGAAATATTTTAATAATAGGAAATACTTGAAACAATAAAATATTAAAGGAGACACATTTAAATCAAAGCTAATTGTAAGACTGTGTTGAGCATATAAAAAATTTCGAGAGCGAATGCTTGTTGTTGTGAAAAAGGAAAAATGACACTCGTACCAAGCAAGGAGCCCTACTGTAAATTAATAAAATAATCACCTAATAGACTTTATCCCTTCCTTGCTAAGTGTAATACATATATTTTTCATTTATGCTATAAATTGCAATATCTCCATATTCTTACAATTCACAGCCAGCCATACTCCATGTTTCCTTTATATGCTGAGTAGGCTCCTTAGATATGTGCATTTATTTATGTCTTTAAATAAAGACTAAAACTGATTTAAACTTTGGATCACAGATTAAGGGCTATGCCATTGTCCTCAGTTTTCACTTTTTCTTTCCACTCGAATTCTTTGGAGCATTATTTTTATTGCAGATTACCTCCAGGCACTCTTAGAGTCATGGCATTTCTACCTATCCTCCTCCTCCATAGCATTCTTCACAACTTCAATGTTTTAAAGGAAGTTGCTTTATTTTTTCTTTTTCAGTTCTCATGCTAAATTGATCTTCATATTCCAATATTGCACCAAGCTTCCAGCTTATCTGTCAATATGCTGATGCACCATTTTATTTCCGTTGTATTGCAGTGTTTATGCCCACATATCACATTGCATTGGTGCTGCAAGCTGTTCTGGCATCAATTGATGACATTAAGATATTTTGAGGTATTGTTAATCTTTTTTCTAGAAGTTGTATGGGTACAATGCAAATGAATTATCAAATTTCTAATTGTATATGCTATGAATTATTTACACAATAAATTACATGAATTGTTGGTGGTGAATTTACCTAGATGAACTTATATCATGATGATAAATATTGACGTGAATTATCCACGCATTTATGAATTAACATAAATTGCTGGGGTAGTAAATTTTCCAATAATATCAAATTTATCATGATGATGAATTCAATGAATTTTCGTAAAACCGATTTATTAATATTTTATTGAGTCTAACACATGGTCATGCTTATATTATTCGCTTCTAATGTAGCTTTATGGAGAAAATAATAGCTCCACATTTAAACATGCATTGACATTGATAAGGCCCACCATTTAAAACTAAGTTATAATGAGGAATGCACTAATGCGTTGAGTAGAGTGGAAGAGACCATACTAAAAATTTAGTGCATTAATTACAATCATTGTGAACAATACAAATTTGTGTGCCATTTACAATATTTTATATTTGCCTAATCAACATTGCTTTTAACTTGCTAAATACAACACATATTCCACTCACTCATGACAACAAAAAAACATACTTTAAAATTTGTTAGTCCCGCCATTTTAAAGAAAGAGAATAAGAAGGAATGCATTAATGTGTTGAGTGAAGAGCTGAGGGAATATATAACTTTATATATATATAGTCGATTCTTCTATAAAATTATCATTTTTTATTTTGCATCATATTTTAAAAAATTAATAAAATTCATATTTTCTTTTATTTCAATTCTTATGATTTAAATTTGTTTTAGATCATGAGAAACTTAATGAGGAGATTAATTTCTACTTTGTATTTATTATATTTCTAATGTCTTTAGGAAAGATTTATTGTAAGAAAATAGATAGAAAGGATTTCTCCTTGTTATGAACATGCTGTATTGCTATGGGTGTGATGTTCTACTTTGTATTTATTATATTTCTAATGTGTTTAGGAAAGATTTATTGTAAGAAAAATAGAAAGGATTTCTCCTTGTTATGAAATATTAAGTTGTATTGCTAAGGGCAGATGTAAGGATTGTCTTGTGTCATAATATATACTAGATGATTTCATAATCATAAGTTGTGTGGAATGAGTCCTACCACCAATCTCTTTAAAACTTATTTTCCTCGTGAAATGGGTTGTGTTTCCTTCATTTGCATTTTATGCAATGTTGTTGAGTACACACAATACACTACAATTGTAATGTGATGAAAACAAGATTAATTTGTTTAAATAAAAAAATTTCTTCATGTACAGAACATGGGTGAAATATGGGTACATCATAGATTAGGTGCACACACTAATTTATATTTCAGCTATGCCATTGAATCCATGTAGAAACTATAAGGTAAATAGTTTCTTGACCATTTGTGGAAAGCTATTGAGAAACATGAACCTTATCTTTTGTTCAAGTAGCAGGGTTAAAAGATATACAAATTCACATAGGCTTTTCATACTATTCCCTTCTTTCATTCATTTTTTCATTTAAATTTATTTCATTTATTTATATTTAGTTTTATTATTTATGTGTTTTTAAAGCATCTTTGTCTTTGTTGTTGTGCTTGTATTTGTCTCATGTTGTAAAAGGAAGTCAAAATCTAGCTATACAATTAATTTTTACAAATTTTCAGGATGACAATAAATAAATGTGACTATAACAAATGAGTTGATTGATAGTGTGTTGTGTGGACATCTACAATTTATAATCATGCCATGGACAATGATTTCCATGTTTTAACATCAATTTTCTTATTCTATATTAGTTATATTTCTAAATTTAGTTTATCAATTATGTATTTTTCTTTTCTAAAATGTATAGATTTCCAATGTCATTCTTAATTTCAGCTTAGGAGGAATTTTATTTCATAAGTTAAAACACATAAAATATTACTAGTCTTGTTTTGTACTTCTTTTTAGTATAGCAAAAAAAAAAAAAAATTCTCATAATTAGTTATATTCTATATACTAAAGCTAATTTGAGATGAACAAAAAGACAAATCCTTAAGACTTAGTAGAGTGCATATTTTTGCAAGAAAATTTAGTTAGGTCAAGCTCAATGAGGAACTTACTCTTTTCTAAAGGTATATAGGATGATTACCTCTTCTAGTTTTCTACATCCTTTACCATTGTATTAGTTATCTTCTTTCCTTCACTTCTTGAGATATTTTTTCCCATAATCACAAGTTTAGGTTCATTATCAATTGCTTGCTCTATATGCCTTATATTTTTGGTCTTTTGGTGGATATTCAATTTTAATAACTCTTATATAATTTTGAGTGTTCCAAATTCTAAATAGTTTAATTATCTATGTCATCCCTATTTATATCCTTTTGAATTTGAACTCCATGACTCTCATGTTATGACTAGTCATTTATTGCATCATCGAGTTGCTAGATCATTCATATTTCTCAAAATTTGAAATGTTGTCTTGTCACTGGATAGAGCTACTAGCATGGTAGCCAGGTATGGATAAATATTATAGGAAAGGATTCATTGTGTAGGGTCGGTGGAGCCAAAATGCATGTTACAGGATTTGATTTTGGCATAGTGACTTAATCCAGCCTTGTTTAGCAATGAATGGTCCAAATGTGTGGGAAAAAATTTAACTAATGGGCCTTCCATGAAGTTTTAGTAGCCTTGAGTAATCTAGTTTAGAATTTAAGTAGGAACTATTTGATTGGGATGAAACTGATTTATTGATGCCTCATGTTGGGTTTTATTATAACATAGCTGAAAGGTAGTTGATTTTCTCAATTATTGGTAATGATTAATACATCTCAAGGAATATACATTTGACAAGACTTTGCTAAATTTTTTAAAATGCAACTGATTAAGTTAGTGGTAATTATTTCATGAAGGATGGTATGGAAATATCAATGATGCATACCCTTATTTTAATAAAGGGTCTCATATTACTTTTATTTTGCTAGAGAGGTAGAATTGACCTCTAGATAACTATTTGGCATGAGTTTTTTTAGAGAGTTGGGACAATGTAGGAATTTTTCACATAGTTGGCTTAGAATTGGATATCAAATGAGAAAAAATAATGTTAAAAAACATATAAATAAGAATGACATAATAGTGGATGTAAATAAATATTTGCTACAAAATTATGATGCAAATAGCTAGTGTCACTTACAAGTATGGTTTCAAATATGGTCCCACTAAGTATTGAGAGATCAAATATATTAACTTACTTTTAACCAAAGATAATATATAGTCTACTCTAGAGAGATTCGAGTTTATCATGAGACCAAAGACTTAACTTGCGTTCATCCCATTTGAGCACAAGATTTCCTTCTTTGAAGCTCTACATCATGGTAAACTCATCAAACTATTTATTTATTGAATTTTGATGCTCATTCATATTATCCCCTAGGATGTGACTCTTATTTCTCCTAACCATGTGAAATTGGCTAGTCTTGTTATTATGGATACATAACATCGATCTCTAGTTTGTGTAGAATGCTTAGTGCTAGTAGCTCTATGAAAATTGGTATTTGGACTTCTTTGTCATAAACCAAAATATAAGAGATTTCTCCATTTATCTATTTGTATTAATTCAATTATCCCAAAGGGCCTAATTTATGTGTGCATGTATTTTTCACTATTGCTTGGATTGAGGCCCAATCCTCTTACTAATCTTCATCAGATTAATTCAATTATCCCAAAGGGCCTAATTTATGTGTGCGTGTTTTTTCACTATTGCTTGGATTGAGGCCCAATCCTCTTACTAATCTTCATCAGTTTTTTGTTTGTGGCTTCATCCAAGTAGTTTCCCTATTAATAGTAGTTCAAATATGCTTGAGATAAATTTTATTCTAGTGATAAAATTGGGTGATAGTATTCCTTGTCAATTATTTTTTATTATAAGTGATCTTCTTATCAAGGGTGCCAAGCCTTATGACTATATTCTCCAAAAATCTCAATCACTACTAGCCTTGTAGCATTTTAAAAATCTTTGATCTCAATCCACCTAGTGAAGAAGTCTATGACTAAGAGGATGAACTTATGGATAACACTAGATGGTGCATTAATTATGTTGATAAAGGCAAGAATCCACATGATAAATGGTTTTTTTTTAATATTGATTTTAGTGGAAAACCACCCTTTTATTTGTGCTAATATAAAATTGGTACTTCTAACAAATACACAGTAGTGTTTATTTTATCCATGATCAAGTGTGGCTAGTATTATCCTACCCACATGATCTTGATACCTATGTTTTGAGATGATTAATGTCATCTAGTCTATCCATTAAGGAATTCCTTGAGAAATGATATTACTATCTTTTTCAATACATTAGACCACCCAATTTTGTAGCCTAATCAATTTCCAACTTCTCAAACTCCAAATTTGTGCGCATTCATTTAATTAAAACCATAGAAAAATCCACTGAAATAACATTAAAAAAACTCACGTAAACAACAACAATATTTATGCAAGTCATCTATCTCATAGTCAATCTTCAAAGCTACTGGTAAGCTATAGGCAGGGAACACAAACTCTTCATTAACAAAAACCCACGAATGAATATTTCAAATCTGCTGCTATAATCTTTATTACCAGCAAAAAAAAATGAAAAGGCACACATTTAATCCTCCATATAAGCTCCATCTACAACAACAATCATCTACATACAAGATTAAGAACAAATATGTCAAGTTTCACTACAAAATCATCACTTTCTATATATCATTGATCCTTCATTCCTATAAATTTTCTAAAACATTTCCACGTTTTGTGTGTCTCCTTCCCAACTTTTTGAAACATTTTGAATTTTTCTATTTTGATATCGTATGAGAAAGTTATGCCTTTTTTGAGACTGGTCCTCTCAGTTATGGCTTCTAACCATCTTCCTCTATCATGAAATTCCATTCAAAAAAAATTTCTCCTCCATTCTAGCATGGTAATTCATGCAAATGGCCTCTTTAATGTTTTTCTAGACAAAATTCAAATCTTTGCCAAAATTGTCATCCACTCCCTCTTTCTGGCACACCCACTTCCTCTTTTTGGCACCTCTACTCTCACAAACTTTTATTTTGTTTCTTTTTATCTAATACAGGGAGTTACAAGAGCAATAAAAAAATTAATATCCCAACCTGGGCATTGGATTTACATTCCATGTGTAATGTGAAATTTCACCAAATGCCTTCACATTTCATCTCAATTTGGATCCAAACAAAGTGTAGAAAGAAGGGGCCTTTTCAAGGTTACTGAAGGAGAGTTACTTCATGCTACAAGATTAAAAAAAAAACCCAAAATTGAAAAAGATAAAATTAAATAATAGACTTTTTTTTTTGGCTGTGTAGGATTAGACTTCAGCCCTGATGCTCCTGCGTCAATATTTTCCAATTTCAAGATACTAGACTTTTTCTTCAATCCATCTTAGAATTTTTCTTTACTAATAATGTAACACTTATACTCTTTGCATTGATTATATTTATTTCCTTGCAAGTCCCTAGGAATTAAGACATCTTACACAAAGTGTCAACATAATTCTCTCCATCTAATTAGTTTCATAGGATTAACATCAATATCATATTCAAGGATCTTTTTGATTAAGATGGCTCTTTTAAATTTATGTCCCCACCATATGATTTTTTTAATTCTTGAATGCATGACTATGGCTATGATCCTATAGGTAGATAGTATATGTCTAAATATTTTCAATTCTTTCACTAAAACATAATTTTATCCTAAATAAATGTGCACATTTATTCTACCATGACTCCTCTATGAACCTTATAATAAATAACCACAATAATTCTATAAAATCTATCTTAATTAATTTATAATGAAATAAAAAATAAAATAAAATAAAACTTAATTTACTCAATGCAATGAATCTTTGTCGATACTATGCATAAGGTCTATGTGGTATGTGCATGATGCTCATTCCTCTCCAAGGATCACAGTTCATTATGCTATGATATTTCATCATTAACACATAGTCTCTTTTTAATTTGTATTATGATGTAAACATATGTATGTAGTTAATTTATTTAATTAAGAATTATATATATACTTTTTTTTGTTGTGTATCCATGTATTGTGTTTGATTAACTCTTTTAGTCATGCATCATACCATCATCGTATTTAATTAAGCATACATCTAATGTGTGCTTATTAAATCATGATAGAATCTAATCTAAACATGCATCCATCACATAATCATACATGAAAAGAAACATGAACATAAAGAACACCATGATGTCGGTCAAAAATCTTATATATATATATATCAAAAATGCCATATACATGTATCACATCATTGTGACAAAATGTGGTGTCTATATATTTGTATGTGAATCTATACATCAAAAATGTTATACATATATGATATGGTACACAAAAACTGGCTCTCATCCCCTAGGTGCATGGCTCCCCGAGCCCTCTAGCACTAGTGGTGGTAGAGGAGGATGTTGGATCGATGTGTAGGAATGCAACTGATGTGACTGTGGCATGGGCATGCTCTATGATTGTAGACCTTGTATCTCTCCTCAAAGCTCTGTAATCTCCTCCCTCTATTGTGTGACATGCTCATGTAGTGAGGCCTCTCACTAGTGGGCCTGCCACAACTTGTCCTTGAGTTGTTGCACCTGAGGATCCTGAGGACTAGGGAGTGTCATCCTCACTGCCTCTACCTGCCTCTCGAGATCATTGACTTGGCTCTATAGGGAATCACATGTTTGATTGACACTCTCACCTCATGTAATGACCTGATCTTGATCAGATAGTGCATTAAGGAGCTATATAACCAGTTGGTCTCTCTACTCAGTCATCACAATCAAATCAGTAGTCTACTAGACGACCTCCACCTAGGCCTCCTCATAAGCCATCTTGAGACACATTACAAGCTCAAATAATGGGGCATGGTGCCCTATTGTTGGTGATATGTAGCCATCTAGGATCACCCACCAAATTTGGACAGCTATGACTACCTCTTATATGCACCTCCTAAAGAAGTTGAGCCACTCTTGTGTGAACACTACAACCATAGAGATAGTGGATGATGTTAGTACCATATCATATATGTAGATATCTATATGAGAAAATTGAAATGAAAGAACTAAAATGAAATAATATACACCATGCTCATACCTACGTCCCCAACTTTCCAGTGTTGGTGCGGAGGGGGAGCACCACTATTGGGTGTGATTCTCGGCTATGTCTTTGTTATTGATGGAAGCACGACCGTCTAGATGGTGGGTGGTACTACTGAGATAGGTGTTGCATGTATTGGTGACGTCACCCATCACCATCTCCTTGGCCTCTCTATTGCTTCACCCACCTCTACCTCATTGCCCTACCCTCTACTCCACTAACCCTCACCCTCTAACCCTTGAGCACCAACATCGCCCATGGGGTGCCTACTGGGAAAATTAGGGTGGGACATGTTGTCAACCACCAGTCAAAAAATTTGACTACAACATTGACATCATTGGTCACAAGGGCGTCAGGTTGGTTATCATCTGATCTGTCATCACCGCTAAGTGTGATATCAATGATTGTTAGATGAGGTCATTCTCCTACTCGTGTCATGCTCCTATGGGATGATATGTACATGGGAGCCATCAGAGGGATCACTTGTACCTGCCCGAATTGATGGGTGACCTAGTGCCAGTAGTATGCTACTATGATATGATCTAACCATCTGACTAGGAGTCGATCACGCTACATCCTCTATGGATGCCTCTTGTCACATGACTAGGTCCCCATCCACCTATAAGGGCATCATCTAATACCTTTCACCCAAAATACATTTACACGTTGCCACTAAAACAACAAATCTCCATATCGCCAATCACGTATCAAGGGGTAACATGCGATCGTGATGATTTAGGTGGCACACCTTAGGGATACCCAGTTGGCCTTGTACACCAAATTTTCTCAAATGCCCACACATGAAGTAGCATGCAATTGGTAAGATTGTGGTACTCATATGGACATACCACCTGAGGTTATGATAGAGGTGTGCAAGAATAATCCAACCCCAAGAAAATACTATCCTTTTCTCCTCCATTGCCTTGATACAATGGATGAGGCCCCCATGAAGGTGGGAGCCTTTCCCATCCATTGTGACCTCTAGTGCAATGGTCACAATCATCAACCATTGAACCAAAAACATCACCACTTTCCCCTACCCCAACCAATGCATGTAGTTATGGCCCATCGTGTCCTCTGAGCATAAACAATTGAGACAATACTACTGCACAACTTGGGCATCTTGAGTTGTTTTTCCCTCCTTGTATGCCACCCACTTTCTATGGATGATTAGGTGTAGGATGTGGTAGACATCCACCAAAGTCATTGTCATCTCCCTAATATGGAGATGAAATGTAGAAGTATCTGCATCCCATGACTCCATCAATGCCATGAGCATGGGGGTATAGAAGTGGATCTTTGGCATCATGGAGACCCACCAAAGCCTAGCATGCTACAATAAGTCATAGTTGACGTTGATCTCATTGTTGCAGCTACAGAACAATAAAAAAATGTGGCCACCACTATACTCTCTCACCTCAGGTGACTCATGCAAAAACATTAAACCTCATGTCAAAACAATCTACTTATCAAAATTATTCTAAACTCTACATCATCCAAAATTCTCTAAATTTCCTACATTTTCCTTTGGGACTACAACACGTTGCACAAACATTTGTGTGGTACATTGGTGTTCGTGGTCGAACAACACTGTAATGATAGTACATGTTAGCTAGACACCAACGTGATCGAAGGACGATGACGCACCAACAAGATGCCAAAGCATTCGATGGATGCCTTTGCACTAGCTAAACCCTTGCACTACTCGAGAAAACTAAAATGCTAAAAATATGTGTTGAAATGATAAGTTGGGTGAAATTTGTTTACGTACCTCATTAGGTGGGATGCCCCTCGTTATATCAGAGAGCAGCTGGACGATCCATGATGATTTGAAATCTTGTCTAAGAGGCATTTTGTTGATAAATCTTTCAAAAATTCAACAAATTTCTTGCCATGAATAGTGAAAATGACCCTTCCATGGGCCCACCTAAACATATATATAGGCTCATTTTTTCTCATTTTTTCGTAGTGAAAGTGTTCCTTCCATCTTTCCTATTTTCACCTAACCTAGCTAGGGGAAAAAGATAAGAAGGAGCATATACTCACCTCTTCATCATATTTTTTTCCACCTCACCAAAAATTTCTTAAGCATTCTTCTCATTGTGGTAGCTTCTTCCAATTTTTGAAACTGACCCGATTTTGAGTTTTGCATAATGAAAATTCACATCAAGCGTTGTAGTTTCTCATTGAGCTCGAATGCTGGGGGCATCATTAGTATGCACCTACTCGACCTCTGTAGCCTTTATAGTATCCTTTTTGACATAAATCTATAAAATTTTCAAAATTTTAGTTTTAATATCTATGTCTTCTTAACTACTTTAGTGTAGTTGATTTCTCTCCAAAAATTCAGCTCTAAAGTGAGGGAAAAATATACTATCATAAAATTACACCTTGTGGCAATTTCACACTTGCACATCTAGCCTGATGCATTTATGGCAACCCAACGTATTAATGACAAAAGCTATGAGTTGGAATTTCATGATTCCAACTTCATAGGGGACAACAATGAAGTGTTAATAGCTTAGATACCTCATTCTTGTGAAATTTTAAGGACACTTGTGCAATGCACAAACATCCATATATACAACACACTAGCATCCTCGAACTTTCTAAGATTCAAACAAGTGTATCTTGCGTCCTTTTCCTATGGCATGTGTCATTGTGGAAAAAACATGAGATGACTCTTCCCACCTATGTAACCTCACAAAGCTCCTCTTCTCACTCTCATTCTCATTCATTCTTGCATTCTCTCATTCATTCTCACTCTATCTCATTCGATCTCTCATTTCACTTCATTCTTATCATTCTTTCTCATTCTCTCTAGTGAAGCTCTATTGAATTTCAATCACAACAACAGTCAAGGTTCTCTTGCATGCGAGCACATCACATATATCACAACCAAGAGGGGATCCATGGACTGTTAGTAATGCTCTCTTGTCTACTTGTCTTGCCTATTTACTATTGCCTATTTGATCTCATTTAAATGTCTATTCATGATAGGGGCTCTCCTCCGTAGCAAGGTTTGTTTCTATCACACATCTTTACATTTCATGTCTTTTGTCTATCTTTATCTATCTGACTATCTATGGAGGTGGAAACACCAAAACAAGGGTTTGACTGAGGCAAGCCTCAAACCAGCCCCAATATTTTTCCCTCTCTATTTTGTGTGTAGATGTACAAACTTGAGAGGTTGGACATTGTGGATTTAAAGGTTTTATTCTCTGTTTTAATAGGGACGATAGTGTAGGGCGCAAACGTCCTCGCAACGCAGTGTCATTTGTGGCCGAGGCTTAACCCTCATGGGGGTGAAATCTATGATTTTTGTAGTTTCTATTTCTATAAATTATAGATTGTAATTATTTCCTCAATTTTTGTTTTAAGCAACAATTTTATCATTCTTGTCTTTAACAGTTTATCATTTCATTTCAACCAAGTTGTACAAATATATTTTATTTTATATCTTGCCACCTGAGCTTTATTCCTTAAGGTAATCAAGAGCTATTTGATGCTTGAAGACTCTCTTTGTCTTGAGTCTCAAGAGTAGTGAATCCCCCCCTTTACATGAAATATAAATAAGGGGGATCCAAACCCTAAGTAAAACTAATATAAAAGTATGTAATTAAAAAATTGGATCTAAAAATATTAATTAGAATGAAGGATAAACCCTAAGGTCAAACCCTAGGTTGTAAGAATGTTGGGTTCATTAGAATTGCAAAGAAAAATATATACCTTGTAAATGTCTAGGTTTTATTAAATAAATAAAGTAATTAAAAAAATAATTATCCTAAATATGAGTTGGGAGTAATATTGAATATTCTAATCAATTTTAAATTGTAATAATAAAATGTAAGGGTACTTAGCTCTTTATTTGTTGAATATTGCATATAGATTTTAGAAATCCACTTGTCACAATACTAGAAAATAAACGTGTTTTCAATGACCATTGCTAGTTTGAAAACTTCACTAGTTATTGTCATGGTTCAATTATGTGGGTGCATATGTGGTCTCTATGTGTGTGGACCTAAGTCTATACACAAAACTTAAAGATCTATAACACATAGATCTGATCTAGTAGAGTTCTATTGTTTGAAACTTGTTCATCTTTGTTTATGCACTATGAATTTAACAAGGATCAAGCAATGTTTCAAAGCACCATTAAGAAAGTTGTTAAATTGTGAGGGTCATGTTCTCCTTGATTAGACCCTTGGATGAATTGATTCAATGATAATGAACCAAGTTCATGCTCCTAGTATGACGATACAATGCTAATGTAATACATTCTATCAATTTGCAAATAGAATTTCAAATGTGTTCAATATGTTTCCTAGATAACTCTTAGACAATTTGTTTGAATCAGGGTTAGTCCTTAAATACACCACCTTGGTGTGTAATCTGGGATAATTCAAACTTTAGTTAACTCACAACAACTTGTGAAAATGGAGGGAATGTGGTTTAATTTGAAAATTTGAATTTAAATATTCAGAGTTTGGATTTATGGGTAGGAAAATAATCTAGATCAATGCTACACTTGCATACCTAAGCCAAGATAGCAAACAATAGATTTTCAATTGAGAATCAATTTTTGAAGGTACATGATTGTAGTATTAAGGTAGGAAAATATTGTTTGCTCAAAATACACCCTCTGACATGCTAATCAATACATAAAAGACAACCTAATTATTATGAACACAAAAACTAAAATAAATAATGATTTACTACTTGCCTATTATTTATTTTCTCTTACCATCTCATCTCGATGATAAAATGTACTCCAATACACTGATGAGAAAAAAACAATACATAATCAACTCTAAAAATATACTAAACAAAATTACAAATATCTAATTTTCACCATTACATATTTAGAATTTTTCTACTTACTCTAATCTTCCTCTCCACCCACCCAAAACCACCCCCAACAAAAAGATCTTTTATCCAAAGACAAACCAAACAACCTCGCACCAAATGGAGAGCGACACAATTAAAAATATAAAAACAATTTACCAAGTTAATCTATTTTTGAAAATTTTAGAGCCTAAACTTGAAAATGACAAATTCCCTTCGATTTTGAAATTGTGATTGGAGCCCACTCTCTGGCATCGGAGTCTGGTTAGACAAGACACAAAGCTTTGTCGTTATTTGCCTTATCGACTCTTAACATCCTATCAAAACAAGAAAACAAAATACATACCAATGCGACCGTTGTATACATTTGAAATGGAGTATATGCTCTGGTTTATACATGGATGGTTCCAGTTGGGGAAGGCATTAAAGATAATTTGCTTGCAACACAAGTACCATTAATTAAGCATGAGTAGGACAACTGTTGAGATGATTGAAGGAAAACTTTCTCAAGGCATGCTCATGAATAGTCCCCACAATCTAAGCTTACACATCAATAACCCCACTTTGAAATCATAGAGAAGAGAATAAATTATTGGTATTCATTCATTACACCCCATTAGTCCTATTTACAAGTTGTGTCTCTCTATTATCAATATAATCACAGAGAAACTCCATTAATCTCAGGCCTTTTTGTTGTTCTGCAGCAAACATGGCATACTCCTGCAAGGTAAATAGCAATGAGAATTACAATGAAGATGCAGGCCTAGACTGGGATGACCCTTGCATAGGAGGAGCATCTCCTGCATTCTTCTATCCATCATATTTTGTGCCCAACCCCTCCTATGAAAAGAAGTGCCTGAGTCCTATTCCACTCAGTCCTGTAAATTCGCCACATTGTTCTCCATTCGTTAGGTCTTCAAACGATGATACTAATGGTTATGCAGTCTCTGGGTATAGCTTCTCAAAATGCTCCATCAATGATAATCATGGCAGGAAAATGCACAAAGGAAGGATGCCTATTGAAGAGGAAGAGGAAGAGGAAGAGGAAGAGGACGAAGAAATGGGTTTTTATAGAGGATTGAGAGGGTATTATGAGAATAGTAGTTGGATTTGCCTTTGTTTCCAGGTGTTTCTGTGGTTGTTGGTTTCTGTGGGGATCTTTATTGTGCTGTTTTCCATTGCAACCAGGCCTGGCTCCCCTGAGCTCACAGTAAAGGTACTAATCCATTTCTTCCTCGTTTGTTTCTTAATGAGAAGCTAACTTACTCTTGACATAAACCCAATTCAGCAACCTTTTAACATAAATCCACATAGTGCGCCTATCAAATCTTTAAGTGCATGAATTTTTGAGTTCATAAGCATGCTATTGTTTTTCTGACTTATTAGGAATGTCGATTTTGATATTGATGCTGAGATTTCTGGTTTGTAACTGTGTGTGCTTTTTAACATTGACGTTTCGGATCAAACTCCATGATCAAACTCTTTTCTCTATTGCATTATCCTGGTGTTGGATCATAGAATTTGATCTGAAACAACGATGCTAAAAATCACACACAGTTACAAACCAGAAATCTCAGCATCATTATCATGGACTGTGAAAATTACATACTGCTAATTTTGGCATTCCTCTGTAAAGGGAGACATGCCCACCAGCTCTTAGATGAGTTATTGTGGAGAGTATTTTTGTGATGTTAATTGATATGAGCTTTTCATGATCTAAATACTATTGTTTCTGAATTCACTATGCTAATTTTTGATGGATGAATTGCTGAATTTATATCAGCGGAGAGGGGCTTCTCTACCCAGTTTTAAACTTGAGATACTTTAGAGACAAGAACCGTGTTCACCAACAGTGAAGAATTTGATTGAGGTTTCTATATTCTTTAGCAATGTATGTTAAACAATTTACTAGTATGGTGACATGTGATGAGTTAAATAAAGGAAATGATGGGTGAAAGCAAATATTAATTCTTTTATTGTGTTTAGAATGTACTGACTTTCTGTATGATAAGGCTGCAATGTTTGGATCTTCAGCCTAGTATGTTGATATGATAACCATGCCTGCATTTTTGTGTGCATGCTTTTCACTGTGTTGCTTTTTGTTTAACCAATTGGAGTTTTAGTGAGGGCAGCAATCTCTAAGTCCTCTTTACCTACCTTATCCTTAACCCTTAGATATTTCCACTGTCATTTTTAATTGGCTGTATTTCTGGGATTTTTAGCTTGACCTTAAAAAACATTAGGATTAGCTAAGTTTTAGTGTTAGTGTATTCTAAAAGCTTCCTCTACCCCTCATTCAAACATATCCAAATAGAATAAATCTTTTTAAACCCTGCTGTGCTAATCTGTATTCTGTATGTCCCCCTGATCTTTGAATTTACCTCATTTCTTTTTTGTTAAGCCTTCTTTATACACTAGTAATCTCTAATATTAGAATCTCCCTTTATACTAGTATCTCTGTTTATATAGATGAAAAACAAATAAACAGATTGAGATGTTTTTAAAATTATAAATAAAAGTAAGCTTTCGTGATTTTGATTTTTTAAAGATATTAAGTTTCCACAATTCATATTGTAGTTCAGCATTATTTCTGGATTTGATTGTGTAGCAAGTTTTTAGCATCAACATTTCGGATCAACTCTTTGATCCGAAATGTTGATGCTAAAAACTTGCTACACAATCAAATCCAGAAATAATGCTGAACTATTTTTATTTTTTATTTTTAATGGAGAATTTTATATTATCCATAAGATCAGTTTTGCTATCTGATACATGAGTATGAACCTTGGGCAGAAATCTTTTCAGCTGAAAGCCAAACACTGAAGAATAACTAATAGTTGATAAAATGTCTTTTATAACTATTTCTTTAAGATGATTGGATTACAATATTCCTCAAGCCATTTCATATTTGGAGAGATGACCATTCCAACGAAATTCTCAATCTGAATCATTAAGTGTTATCTTATTGTTATTATTTTTTATTACGAATAAAGCAGGTTTTGAAGGGACCTGAAACCCTTTATCTTGTTGTTATTGTTTTTTATACACTTGATCAAATAGAATCATGAAGAAATGCCTGAATTACTATAAATCTGATCGCAGAGGATAGCAATTCATGAATTTGGAGTGGCACAAGGTTCAGATAAATCAGGGGTGCCAACAAAGGTATTCAGCTGCAGCTGCAATATCACCTTAGAACTTGACAACCGTTCCCAATTCTTTGGAGTCCATCTTCATCCTGCTCACATCAGAATGTCCTTTGCAGAGCTTACAATAGCCACAGGCCATGTAAAACAAATATCTACCCCTTATGCATGCTAATTCTTTTGTTTTCTTTGCTTTCTTTTCCCTGAAGTGTTTTTGTATATATGTAGGGAGCTGAGGTATATGTGAACAGGGACAGCACAATGACTTTCAATGTAGAGAGTGGGGCAAGGAGAAAAGCAGTTTATGGTGCAGGACCTAGTATGCTTCATCTTTTGCAATCAAGAGGAGGTCTCCCCCTAGTCATGCACATTAACATAGAATCAAGTATCAGGGTTGTGTGGGACCTTGTAAAGCCTAAATTTTCTCATCATATCGTTTGCCACATGCTTGTAAATAAGAGCAATGGGGGTCATCATTTAAAACTTGCCCAAACCAGTTGCTCATATCATGCTTCGTAACACATCCAAAGCTTTCCATTTTCATAATTTATGTGGGTGTTGTTGGCTTTGATGTAAGCGTATAGGCATATATTGTTTCGGGTAATGAGCATATTTCCATATTATATTGGATGAGAAGCATATCTGTAATCATTTTGTTACCTTTTGATGAATCACTCATTCTCAATACAGTGCATGAATGTAATGGGATCTGCACATTGAGTATATCTCGCCTCAATACATGGAATTGTGTTATGGGATAATATTTTTTTTTCTACAAGATAAATTAGAATTTTGTTCAAGAACATATAAATTTTTAATTTTTAGGTTTTTAAATGGTGTTTCTGAGGTAGAGTTGAAAATATTTTCACTAGCTTAGGACATTTTGTTGGGTCATTTATCTACAATTTCTAGATTCATATCAATAAATCTAGAGATAATTTGTCTATTTTAATTATTTTTAAATATTTACTATTGTTCTAAAATATTCATGATACCATCAACTTCCTAAAATTTTAGAGCTTAATGTTTTTTACTCTCTCACTACTACAAAATCAATGGGACCACTTGCCTGTAAAAATTTCTAAAAACTCTCAGCAACACCATCTAGGAAGTCTTCTCCTCCATAGTACCACTACCTAAGTCATTATACACATTAGTTTGGTCCATGAAAAGTAAGGTATAAGAATGGTGTTCAATGGTTTAGTTATGATAGTTTTTTAAGTTATAAAAGTAAATTTAAGATTTATAATTTTTTAAGTGTATTAGATTTGAAGGGTGTAATGGTGCAAATCACACATCCATGCCCATTTCTCTTAAGTTTTAGGGCTCACTTCAACTAAAATGTTCTTTATCTGATAATAGTTTCAAAAGCAACATATTCTTGCATGAACATTAGCTCATGAAATTATTCTAGTATGTCTCCATCATCACTCATCTCTAGGAAATAGTTATGGTCCCTAGATCTTGCATTTGCCACCTTGAGTTAGATCTATGCATGGAGAAATGACTCATTAGATTGGTTGATGAAAATCAAGCTACAATGGCGAAGATTAGTCACTTAGATAAGAGGATTTTTTAGTCATAGAAGCAACTTCAAGAACTATAATTTTTTAGGTGCGTCTAACTTGAGGGTTGCGAAAATCACATATTTATGCCCTTTTCCCTAATGCTTTTGGATTCACTTCAATTAGAGTTTCCTTTATGTTATCACTAAAGTTTGCACCCTTACTGAGTTGTAAAAACTCAATCACCTAGTGAAACATGGGAAGACCTTTAACATTATGGGACTGTGAATAATCAGAGGTCAACCTCCAGAGAAGGTCGGCTTCCTAACTAGTTATCACCTATGCTAATGATTCTTTTTGAGGGAAAAGGGAGAAAGACTGTTAAAAATGAAATGCTAAAATAAACTATTAGGTGATACACCAAACTGCAAAGACTATGAAACTCAGACTTGCATAACACTTACTTTGCAATGATAGAAAAAGAAATTTGCACTACTTACTTATGTACATTCTCTACATAAATATTTCACAAAATGGTCTTAAAGCTCAGACCTCAAGAAGGAGGGTAAACTCACAGCTTAGAAGTCAATTTGCATTATCATGACACAATCTGTAACCTGCATTAACATAACTATACATAGAGGCATCAAAAACATGAGACAAGATTAAGAGGAGATGAAGAATCTCTCACTATTAATCTGATCAATCATAAGAAATACACAAGTATGCACTGAATAGGAAGGCAATTTTTTTTTTTTTTAAATATCAAAGCATCAAAGGCTTTCACTAAATTTCATGTCTCAATTGAGTTACAAAAAATATGCCAAACTATCACAAAGGACTGTAAAAGTCACTCCAAGCCAAAAATTTACATAATCAAGAACTAACTCCAAATTGAGTTACAAAAATGGCTAAATAGCCAAGCTCTAAGTTACTCCACAAAACAAGGTTCTAGAAACCTCATTTTCGTAAGCACCCATAAAGCCAAAAATTTAGGACCTGAATCTTCACCAAAATAAGTCACAATGGTTGAAAAATTCAAGTTGATCTTATCAAACCATAAAAGGTCCCTAAATACGCTCCAAATGTCCCCAAACTGACTTCAAATAACCTCATTTTGCTCCCAATGTTGGCCAACTGAAAATAACTTCCCTTTATTCTTAGAAAGTCATTATCACAAATATATCTCTCCATTTTCTCGTCATAGCTCAGTCAAATGTACATGTTTCTATTTTGCATTTTAAAGAAAATAATGACTTAAAATAAGTGATTTATAAAATATCACTTATTTAAGCATTTTACAACGTAAAGTAAAATAATGCAAAAAATAAAAACCACCTTCATGTATGGTTATAGACAAAGTCAAAACAAGAGTTTTGCTAAGTCATAAACATTAAAAGGCCTAAGACATATAAGGCATTATATTTACCTAAGGCATAAAACACCTCACCTTGGTCACGGGGTCAAGTATTAGCTGATTTATTTCTTTTAAATAAAGGCATAAAATGCCATTTCACTTTGGTCAGCACACTTAGGGTTCCAAACCCTAAACAAAACATAGACAAGTAATGAAAAGATGTTTCATTTTATTCATCGAAGCTTCCTAAAGAAGATGAAGCCACTGCCATGAGGGTTCGAGTTGAGCTTTTATGGAGAATTTTTGGAGATTGCAGGGCATCTCTTATTCGTTTATGACAAACATGTGGCTCCCAGACACTTTGGTAAGCATTCAATAAAATTATCCAGCTATTTCATTACATTTTCTGAAGAGAACCTGTTTGAGTTTGAGACAATTTTATAGAGAAATGAATACATTTCATTGTTCTTGTTTTCCCCTGTCATTTCCATGCAAGTTTTGTACATACTATGCATTTTTCCTGAGGATTTCGTACAGTTTGTGAATAATAAGGGAGATATTAGCCGCCGCCATACATTGCCAGTGACTTTTTTGTTAATTCCTTTCCAAAATAGGCCTTTCATAGCCACGGGTTTTCACTACTTCTCTTCTGATATCATTGTCTTTTTCTTGTGATCATTTCTGCTAACCGCCATGAGAGTTTCAAATGTTCAGTCCCCTCTTTTTCCTGTAGCTTTCCATGAAATTTTGTGGGTTTTTTGAAAATTTCAGAAAAGTGTTCTTTATAGAAGATCTTCCATACATAGAGGCTTCTTTTGATATATTTCTATTTTTTGAATATTTTTAGGCCTCGAACAACTTTATTATAAGCACCCTCCTCTATGGTTGTATGTTTCACAAACTGTCTGTAAGAAACATAGGGAAATAGTTGCGGCTCATTTAATTATGGTTGTAAGATCAATACCACAGGATTATACCTGATAAAGTGTTAACATATATGACTCACTCTTCATGATCCAATGTCACATCTAATCTGCCCTTTTGTTATTTTACTTTGTGACTGCAACAGGATTTTTTACTTGTTGTGTAGAAATAGTAGCTTACTGAGATATCACTTGTCTTGATGACTGTTCTTGACCCTTCTATTAGTGCCCTTATAACAGTTATAAAAGCTTATCTACCCCAATGAAGGTTTCTTTTGTGACTAGCTTTTGAGATATAATTTCCCTTAATAGGTCTGCAACTGCCTTTCTCTCCCTAAGTCGGTGCCTTCATATGTAGCTTTTATTGCAATACCAAGAGATTATCAGTTCCTTTGATATCTTCTATGCACTCCATTATGTACATAGCTCTTTGTTTTGTAAATAAGGCTATTGTTTATTGTGAAGCTATCAACATAATGTATGACTCTCGAAGGGATTTAAAACAGTAATCAACTGACTCCTCATAGTAATTGTCCTTTGCATTACTATAGTATTGTGATGAACAAATCTTGTGTATGATCATACTATCTTGATTGCTTTCATTTATGTGATGAATTTCATTTGATATGAACATCACATGATGCATCATGCTCTTGACAAAAACTCAATTCTCGAGCAATAGTTATCCCTTATACTTATGACTGTCACCATATTTGATCTTTATTGTTCCATTGTAGTTCCATTGAGCAATGGCACTATAGCTCCATTTGAATTTTCAATTCCTCCTATTTCAATTCCTCCTATTTCAATGAGCAAATATTTTTATTGTGATCTGCATTGAATGGACTGAAGTGTACTTTATGAGTTGAGCATAAATAATGAGTTGGGCTCAACTTTCGTGGGAGCCACATTTATCCCCACTCATTTTTAATCTGATAAATGATTGCACCTGTTACTGCACATGAAGCAAACATATTAGAAATAAAATGCCTTTCTTTTGTGTGTGTGTTAACCAGATGGTTTTCCTAGACACCTAAGGCATTCATTGATCTTTAATACACATGGAGATGAGTTAATACATGCATAGGTGGATGATATAAATGATCATGTATGGTTATGACCTTTCATTGCTTCAAGTACAACTCTAATACATTGCTTGACTACTGCAGGAACAGGGGCACAAGGAAATTAGGAAGGACAAGCAATAAGGACAACACCAAAGTGAGACAAGCACTAACTAGTCATTCAGGAAATGACTGGTCATCCCTCTTATATGCAAATTTATTTTCCTTTATTTATTCATGTATTAATTTGTCTTTATTTGTATCAAGGAAAAGTCAGTCTCACGGCTTCTTGTGTGAGACACATGTATCTAATTACATTCAATTAAGATGACATTTTCAAAAAGATTGTAAAAATATTTTATGTCTCATTCACTTGTATGAATGTAATACTATTTTTGTATTCTTGTAATCTTGTAAAGTTGTTTCATTTGTATAACTGAATGTAACATAGAAGGTTAAAAATGTATCATTTTCTTTCTTCTTTCTCAATGGGCTCTACCTGATTGAGCCATGGGTGAAAATATAGTAACACTTTATGCAATAACAAGTCTACAAGTGATATATTTGTGTGTGAAAATTAATTCATGATATTGTCCTAGTATGTACCTATCATAACTTCTTTTTTTATTGGTAAACATTGCTAAGGGGTAGCACCCTGAATGCTTTTGACTGGAGCTATGAACCAATGAGACCACATTGTTGAGGGGCCTCATCCTTAGATATATACTGTGCACAACACCCTTACACCTTGAGTCATCTTAACCTTATCACTCCAAGACCAACCACGCAAAACCTCCAGCCATGAAAGACTCACGAGGCTCCGAGACAAAACCGTCAGGCATGAGAGACCCTTGTGGGTCCAACAGTAGTCCACGAGCAGCACACACCACCAGGCATGAAAGACTCGTGTGGGTCCGACAGCAGTCCACGAGCAGCACACACCTATAGGAACAAGCACACTTAGTCACCACGTCTGCCAAGATCACATGTATGTCCTCCAAGATCAGACACCACAATTCCTTCGAGCACAATGTGGGACTAGTAGCGGCATTTTTGCTAGTATGCCAGGAAGGGATTTGAACCTTGGTTGCACTATAAATGGGAACTATCTCACCATTACACCAACAGGTGATCCCCCATGTACCTATCATAACTTATCACCAAGAGCCAATTTCAATTCCTAGATCTCCTATTCAACACATTGGATTGGATCTTCAAGTGCAAAACTCACCTAGGTTATTTCTAAACATGAAAATCTAAAGCTCACACTTTTAAAATTTAAAACTAAAATTAACCTTTATAACCTCTTACTAGCCATTATGAGCCAATCTAATGCAGATTTATGTGTTATGTTGTATTATTTAAGGATATTCATAATACAATTTGAAATCATGTTGCTTGCCTTAATCTATTTACACATCATCATAGCATCATCATTGATTATTTTAATTACATCATCATCATAGGCATATTGCAGGCTTGCATGTTGTCTTCAATCTTGATTTCTCGACGTTAAATTGGCCTACCTAGGGGCTTGACCAAGGGAGAATAAATCCTTTCCTAACAAGTTCCCAAATGTCAATTTTAAACACCACCTCACTATGGTAATAGGTATAGCAAGCTAAGGTGTTTTTTCTAAAGTTAGTGATCCCTTGGTAGTTCAATCATGTAGGTCTAAGTCAAATTTCAAACACCAAATAAATTGTGTGTGCATAGATTTAAACCAAAGAAGTAAATAGATTTAGCACATTGGTAAATAAATTTGTGTTATCTTTAATAATATATATTACTATATTTGAAATCCAACTAAGAATCACATTTATTTTATTTAAATTTTGTAATTTTAATTTTACATTTATTATGTTAATCTCAACTCCAAATCCTAGGTTTTTATTCATTTTTTAATTATTTTCTCTAGGCAATTTGTAGCTTGGAAGCATTTATTTTGATTACATAAAAGGGAAAACAAAACATCCCTATTTGAGAGTTTTGACCTTAGCATTTATCCTTCTTTTATTAGGGTTTTTAGATTTAATTTTTTATTGCATATTTTATTTTCAGATCTCATTAAGCTTTAGATTTACCTTTATTTGTTCTACATTGATATAATTTCTTTATGGTTTTATTCATCATTGTGTGATCTTATCTCCACCTCACCCTAGCCACCTCTATGTGGCCTTAGGGTTTCATTTAATGATCTAATTTCTTGTTGATTTTCTATTATTACATCTCTTAATATGTTAATATCCATATGGCCCACAAAGAGAATGCAGTGAACATGAGTATCAAAATTTTGAAAAACCTTGAAATCGAATTATAACCAATGTGTTTTAGAAACCCTATCAAATGTAGGTTACAAAACATGGTAGGTTTTGAAACTTGTACTTTGTCATACCCAACACACAGTTGCCAAATGATGTTATTTGAAATGTAAACAATACATATGTATAGTTATGGATGTATTATGAAAAATAGGACCTTTCCAAACATGCTCTCTTTTTTAACCTAGACTTTATATAATGGGGAAACCTTCATAGTACACAACATTCAAAACACACAACATTTTAAATTATTGTTCATAACAATGTCAAATCCTGTGGATACCATCCATCTATATTCATGTCTACAATTCAAATAGAAACAACATCATTATTGTTGGTACCAGGAAAATATAAAACACTTCCCATTGGATTAGGAGTGAAAGCATAGTGTGTTTTGAAAACCTTGTCAAATGTACAGGTTACAAAACATGTCATGTTTTGAAACCTTTCGTATACCCCTCACATAGTTGTTAAATGTTGTTTTCATTTAAAATGTAGACAAGGAATACTTATATTTAAGGATGTATTATAACAAATAGGACCTTTACAAACATGCTCACGTTGGTAACATGCACTTTATAGAATGGAGAAAGCTTCATAGTACAGACTATGCAAAACACATTGCATGTTTCAAGTTGTAGTTCATAACAATACCAACCCCTGTGGTTATAATTTGTGTATATCTAGATCTGCAATTCAAATAGTAAAAACTCCATGAATTCTAGTAAATTGGAAAAATACAGTACACTTATCCTTGGATGAGGAAGCAAACTACAATGTTTTTTGGAAACCTTGTCAAATGCACATAGGAAAACATGCCATATTCTAAAACTTGTAATTTCTCATATCCAACTCACAGTTGTCAAATGCAATTGTCATTTCATATGTACATAGACATATGTATGGATGTGGATAATATCCCCAAAACAATGCATGTGAAAGGCATCATAACTTAGAAAAAGGCATGAGAACATACATAACATGATAGAAAATGGTAGCTATAGGGTCCACCAAGACATGCCATGTGATGGTAGTCGGTAATGGAATGGGGCTAAACATCCAATCATCATACTCCTCCCATCCTATTTTTATGTTTCAATGAATCTTTGGAATGACCAAAATGGTGTTCTTTTTGGATTTTTAAAAGATGTTTGTGTACACTATCGCACCATTCTTCCACCATGAATTGAAATTCTTGACATATGGGGCCAAGTGACATTAGTCAGTAATGGCATGGGGTTAAACATTCATCTTTCATTCTTATCTTGTCATCTTGCCATTGTATGGGGGGATGGGGCATAATGTTATCATGTCTAAGACGTGTTTTGGTAGGGAGAAAATCTCATGCACGTTTGTATAGTTATGGATTTATTATAAAAATATGACCTTTCCAAACATGTGTTTGTTAACATGCACTTAATATAATGGCAAAACCTTCACAATACACGTTGTGCAAAACACACTATTTTTTTTGAGCTGCAGTTCATAACAATGCTAACACTTGTAGTTATCATTCATGTATATCTAGGTTTGCAATTCAAATAGAAACAACATCATAATTGTTGGTATTAGGAAAATACAATAAAATTCTCATTGGATGAGGATTCAAAACATCGTGTGTATTGGAAACCTTGTCAAATTTTGGTTACAAAACACGTCATGTTTTGAAATGTGCAATTTCTCATAGCTACCACACAGTTGTCAAATTTTGTTATCATTTTAAATGTAGACAAGACATAGATATTGTTGTGAAATATAGATGGATATGTGTATAATTATGAATGACTTATAAGAAATAGGTTTGAAAACATGTATTTTTTAACATGCACTTTATGGCATATGGTGTCCTTCATAGTACACAATTGATAGTGCTAATTTCAAGTAACCTCAAAGGAATGTTTGGATTTGAAAACCATTATCTCAAGCAAAAGAAATATGTGCATCCCAAGAAAAAGGTACTTTTAATTTTATGTTCAAGTAGGGCTGCAATTTTTCTTTCATTGTATAAGTCTAATTGCAAATTGAACTACATGGTGTGGTTTACAACTTGCAAAATCTAACATAATGGTTCCTAGTATTTGTTCCACAATTAGGCCTCACCTAATTCATTCAATTATTGATTAAATATTTTAGCAACAGATTCAAGCAACATGTTCTTCCTTTGAGGTAGGTGGCAGCAATGCAAGCACTTTTTGGTTCAATCAAGGTTATCACCAAGGTTTTAGTTGACTTATTAACCTTTCTTCTCACATAACTGATAGACACATACACCACAATCAACATGTCTAGCAATATTCTATAGTTTTACATGTGTTTGTACAAGTAATTACATATCTATAAGCAAGGTACAATTGTAGGCTATACACAAAGTAGTAAGTTGAGCTACACATTGTGTTATTCAACCTCGACAAGTTTAGTTCAACCTTTGTAAGACAATCTGAATAAGGTAAAATATGATTTAGAATAACTTATGGCATTTGCATGTGACTTCACATTTTGATAACAAATTACAAGTTGTAAAACACACTTTATGTTTTAACATGAAGTTCAAAATGTACTTAGAACCCTTGTGGTTACGATCAATGTATATCTAGTTTTGCAATTCAAACAGCAAAAACACCATATTTACTAGTGTGAACACTTAATTTGCATTTGCTCAAACATTGACAGATATTTGCATATTAGTCAAATTAAACAAACCAAATAAAGCATTCCTATGAGATACTTGATCATGCTAATTATGCAAACAAGATAATAAGAAAAAAAAAAAGCTAAATGAAAGCATATAAAAACATATTCAAACTCTATCCCATAGTGGGAGTGTTGCTCCTTTGATGTGGAAAAAATGCCCTTTCCCGCCCCCTTTGATAAAGCTTCCAAGATGTGATGAAGTCCAATTGCCCTCAAAAATAATGATAGCAATTAGAGGATAATGACTTTGCATAAAGAAGTGGATCCATTTCAACTAGAAGAGGCTTCTACTTATAGGAGTGAAGGGTTGAAGAAGAGGTAAAATTTGTGAATGTGGGATAAAAAGGGAGTCAATAGGATTGTGACACTTGTCACAATTCTATTGGATGAGGATGGAGCACATTTTGGGGATTGTGCAGAATAAAGGGGATGTAAGAAAAATAAATGAAAATGGTTGAGGATGTAAGAGGATTAAATGAATGTGGTTGAAGATGTAAGAGAATGTGGGTGAGGATGTAAGAGAGATTAATGTCTTTGTAAGAGGCATTAATATTTGGGTTCAAAAGTCAAATAAGTGGAGTTATTGAAGGAATATTCTCAAAGAATATGCCTTTGTGAGGGAAAATACGTTAATTAGTTAATTAAAAGAAATTATTTTCATGTTCAAGTTGGTTAGTTATTCAGGGGTTTAGTTTGACCAAGGTTGAGTCAAAAGCTAGAGAATGGGTAATGAGGATTAGGAGTTGATTAATTCAAGATTAATCAATTTGAAGAGATTAGGGGGTTTATGACATTTGATTTAAATAATTTGACTTATTATATTAGATTAGAGACTTTAGGGTTTTAATTAAATAAATTGATTTATTTAATTAAACATGATGGACATTAGTGAACAGGAAGTGAACTAATCAAATAAACTTAATTACTTGATTAATAGTAGAAGTGATGTTAATTAATCAAATTTAGATGCATAATGTCAGTTAGCCCTATTTGAGTGTCTACATTTCCCCCCTCTTTGAATCAATGTACAAGTTGCATTGGTTCAAAGACTGATGTTGCCAAGATCAAAATTCAAAAATTTCTTTATTTTTTCATATGCCTCATTGTTGCCCCAGCAGAAAGTATGCTGGTACACTGTCCCCTCGAGAGATCGAGCGAAAATTTTGATTTTAGGTCGAGCTCACGACAAATAGGCTTTATGGATGTATGGATGGTTATGTTATGAGATGCTTAGAATAACAAATCTATATTATGATGATGATGCAAATGAGATATTTTTAAGACATGCTTAGAATAACAAATCTATATTATCCTAAACAACTTAAATGATGATGCAATGCATGTGAGATGGATGATGTTTCCTATGATGATGATATGTGTGAGTATGCAAGATGGGTATGCTGAAATTTTATGAATGTAGGTAGATTTTTGGTGAATTTCATGATTTCATGTTAGCGTGAAAGAGGATAGAAGAATGAGAGGGATCAAACCTTGATTCTGAGAAGATGCAGAAGTCCAACAAGTCTATGAGTTGTCAAGACTTTATTAGATATGATGATGAATGATGATGTTTTTCTTATCCAGGGATTGGGACACAAACAACACAACTTTCCTTATGTTTGATAACACACATAGATACGATGCATCAAGGTATATACAACTAGGATGGCGTGGTATCTAGTGTGATGGACTTTGACTTGGAAAACACATAGGAGTACCCTTGTTCATACTCGAAATACATAAACCTTACTAGGATGTACTTTAGAAACTTCGAACATCTCAGAACAAAACATAGAAAGGAAAAACCTTCCCATGTAATAGTCAACAAGTTGTTCAAAATATCCTCCATACATACCTAACAAAGCAAGTTTTTTCCAAGGCTATATTACAAGAACATCCAACAAGCACAACAAAAAAAAGATAATGATCAATGCCCCATTCCTTTCTCTCTAAATCGTTTTGATTAGACATCATCGATAGGTCTTTGGAATGAGTGCAATAAGATAAATCAAAAGAAAATATCAAGTACACAAACAAGTTAATGTTCTCCATACCTCTAGCCAAGACTAAACTATGATGATGTTTGATGTTGATGTCCATTGTAGGAAAGGCGTATCCTAGGACATGATGTTATCAGACAATGTTAAGATTGATGTGATGATGGGATATTGATACCAAGAGTTGACCAACTTGTTTACCTACTAACCTAGACTTAAGACCTTGACTTTGGAGTTCGCACTTTCAATTTTCTATACTTGTTTATAATTGTTTTGCCAAAGGCTAGAGATGATGATTGATTTATTGTGAGTGGATGTTTATTGAGCGGGTGAATGTGAAATGAGATGGATGATTTTGGATTTTTTGAATTTTTTTGGTATTTTGAAATGTTTTAAGGCTATTTTGGGAGTTTTGAGATGTTTTACAAATGTTTTGATTTTCAAATTTTCTAATGTTTTTGTGTTTTCTGAGATTTTGACCAAGAACCTAACCTAAGGACCTATCCTAGGGGCCTCTAGGGTTGATCAATGATTAGCCTTTCCTACATTATACATGTAGATACCATGTAGTTCGACTAACAGAATATTTTATTGATGAAGAATATGAACATGTATGGATTGTCAATTTATTATGGCAGACTCCTAAGGACTTACCTAATGCCTCAGGGGTTGATCAATGATTAGCATTTGCTACATTCGAGCTCAAAGACAATGTAGTTCAATATGGTGACCTATGTTTTTGACTTTTTTCTGTTTTCGACATGTTTTTGGATTTTTGATATGTTTTGGATGTTTTTGGATTTTTTTGATGTTATGGAAGATTTCAAGGATATACACGAATCCTATTTGATGTAGGTATAAGGACATGCCCCCAGCATGATGCAATAGACTACCTTGATATAGGAAAGACAAACTAACCTTAGGAATGTGCCAATTAGTTCTAGGATGGAACATGATACTGACATAGGATCAAGCTATGATATGAACACATGATGGGTGATGGAAAGAGCAATGGAAATGTAATGGGTGAATGCAATGGAAAACTATGTGGAACAAGCCAAAGAATCCATGGTGGATGGAAAGTGCTTATTTACACAAGGCACCAGATTGCCAGGTTTTCACCAAGGTACTTTCCCAAAGCGCAACCGAAGTGGTTTTCACTAGATGATTTTTTTTCTTTACTATTTTCAATCCTTTTTCTGATTTTTTTTGGATTTTGGTATATTTTTATTTTTTTTGTATTTTTGGATTTATACCTTGCAAGCTTAGGCATAAATTTTTTTGAGATGGGAGCTATTGATGGGCTCTTGCAGAGGCTCACCTTCGGGTGTGGATAGTTGATATGCTCCTAATTTGTAACTTGCAGTGATGACAAAGGGTCCCAACCAGTTGGGTTCAAAATTTCCCTTGTTGTTTGGATTTGGTATATTTTTTTATTTTCTTTCAAAATGAGCTCTCTGACTTGAAATGACCAAATTTTGATATTTTTGTTATAGCTCCTCTTTAGACAGTTTTGATAAACTTGTAGGTGATTCAAAGCATCTAAGAGAAATTCATCCAACAACTCCAACTCGTTCAATCGTGACACCCTTTATTCTTCATCAGTAATAAGGTTCTTCAAGGATATTCTCAAGGATGGGAGCTCAATCTCAATGGGAATGATGGATTTTGATCCATAGACCAAGGAGAAAGGGGTTGCACCTGTAGGTGTGTGGATATTGGTTTGGTAGGCCCATAGGGCAGGGTTTAACTATAGATGCCAGTCACAACCAAATTCATTGACCATTTTCTTTAGGATTTTCAAGATGGTGTTATTTGTAGCCTCAACTTGGCCATTACCTTGGGGGTAATACAGGGTAGAGAAGTGATGTTGGATGTTAAATTTTTGGCATAGCTCACAGAAATTCTAGTTTTTGAAGGGTGTTCCATTATCAGAGATAAGGGCTTGTGGGACACCATAACGACAAATGAGGTAATTTAGGATGAGTTTGGAAATTTTATTCCCTATGGTATAGGTCATCGGGATGGCTTCGACCCACTTTGTGAAGTATTTTGTGGCGGTGATAATGAGCTTGTGTCCATTAGATGAGGTCGGTGTTATTTTCCCAATGAGATCAAGCTACCACTATGAGAAGGTCCAATGTGTGATAATTGGTTGGAGCTCCTGAGCTGGTGCATGGATAAGGTCCCTATGCTATTGGAATTTCATACATTTCTTGACATAGTCATGAGCTTCTTTCTCCATATTAGGCTAGTAGTACCCCGTCCTCAGTAGTTTCTTAGACAAGGTCATACCAATAGAGTGTGAACCACAAATTTCATTGTGTACCTCTATTAAGGAAATCAAAGCTTCCTTGTGGTTAAGGAATCACAATAGGGTTCATTTGATACTCCTACAGTAAAGGGTGTCACCTAAGATGATGAAGCATGATATTTTTTTAATGAATTTTTTCTTGATATTTTGGGTGATGTTGATGGGGAGGACTCATATTTTTAAGTAGGTGAATATATCCTGGTACCAATGATCACCAGGACCAACGATTTCGCATACAAACTCAAATTTTGGTACCTTAAAATATAGTACATGAAGCTACTCTACAAGGAATTCATGTTTATGGATGTTCCTTGGGAGATCTAGCAATGATCTAATCATATCCATAACATCAACTACTCTATTGTTTACCCTCATTATCTGCTCAATGTTATGTCGATGAAGAACTCCTTGAGATCCCATCTTGTATCGGTATGATTTCAGGATACAATCCCCTTGTGGTGTGATTAAGAGGATTCATGCTCCTAACCCATTTGTGTATGATCTGTCAAAATATAACTTCCAATGGTTTGCGACATTTAGGTTGAAGATTTCCTCATCTGGAAACTCTGATACCAATGGGTTTTCTGCATATATGGGAGCTTCAACTAATTGATCTACAATTGCTTATCCTTTGATAGATTTCTATTCTACATATTCAATCTCGTATTTTATCAATATCATCACCCACTTGGCCATTCCTCCAGTGAGTGTTGCTTTAGAAAGCAGATACTTTAGAGGATCTATCTTGGCAATGAGATTTATTTGATGAGCAAGCATGTATGTCTAAACTTCTGCGAGGAAAACACTATTGCAAGACAAGCTTTCTCAATGAATGTGTATTTTATCTCATGTCCCACTAAGGTTCTACTGATGTAGTAGATGGCTCTCTCTTTCCCTGTTCCATCATACTGAGCCAAAAGAGTACCAAGAGCTTCCACCATAGTTGATATGTAGAGGATCAATGGTTTTTTTTGGATTGGTGGTATGAGGACTAGCAGTGTTAGGAAGTATTCCTTGGTTTGATTAAATTCCTCATCACATTTATCGTCCCACTTATAGGTTACCCCCTTGTGGAGTAAATGGGAATAAGGGACAATTTTATCAACCAGCTATGCTATGAATGTTCTGATTGACTGAAGCCTTCCCTACAGGCCTTTGAGCTATTTCAGTGTCCATGGAGCCTCCATGTCTAAGATTTCCTTGGATTTTGTTGGATCTATTTCGATTCCTCTCATTGACACAATATATCCTAAGAGCTTTCATGAAGTTATGCCAAAGACACATTTCTTAGGATTGATTTGTACCTTATAGTCTTCCAGTCTATCGAAGATTGGGCCAAGTGTTGATATATGGTCTTGACAATTCCTTGATTTGGCTAGTATGTCGTCCACATAGTCCTCTACAAATTTGTGGATCATGTCATGAAAGATCAAAGTCATAGCCCTTTGTTAGGTAGCTTTGGAATTCTTTATCCCAAATGGCATCATATTCCAATAGTAGTTACCCCATGGACAAGTGAAGGTTGTTTTATGTTGGTCATCCTTGGCAATCATAATCTGGTTGTATCCTAAAAATGTTTCCATTAATGATAGTATTTCATACCCCACTATTAGGTCTACAATCATATCTATTTTGGGGAGGGGGAAATCATCCTTAGGACATGCTTTATTTAGGTATTTGAAGTCGGTGTAGATTTAGATGCCCTCAGTGGGCTTGGAAATAGGCACAAGGTTGGAAACCCATTCTCGATAATTAATGGGTCAGATGAATCCGACATCAAGGAATTTTTGTAACTCAAATTTTACGAGTAGGGTGATCTACAGATGCATCTTTCTCAATTTATATCTTACTAATTTTTCCTTTGGATAGACTACTAGATGATGGACCACTACTTTTGGATTGAGGCTTGGCATGCTGGCATATTTCCATGCAAAGTTTACTTTCCTGTCCTTTAGAAATGCTGCTAGATTTTCTTTCTCCTCAGTCAAAAGTGACTCGGCATAGAAAGTGATGTGTAGGGTCTTTTCGGTTCCCAAATTTACTAGGTTGTAGTTTTTTGCAAGAACTATTGATTTCTCTTGATGGATGGCACTAAGGGGAAGATTGAATCCCTCATCCTTTAGTTCCTCAAAGAGGTTTTCACCATTGGATACATCCTTTATTTTTACTATTTTGGGATTAGAAAGTGCCACAACATGGTTTTCACTTAAGGATCTAGATGTTACTCTTAGATTTTCAATTTTGTGACTAAGAGATTCAATCGTTTCCCTATAGTATGCATTTGTATCCAACTCTATGTTGAACCATGCTTTGTGATCTCCATACAGTAGATTATCCTTTAGTCCCATGAATTCGAAGAGAGCCTCATCATTTTTGAATGTATCTAAGATCAGTGGTCCTCATTGGTCACAATCAATGAGTTGGGGGTAAATGAGCTTTAGTTCAGTGACTTGGTTACTTGACTCAAATGATATGGTGGCGATCATGAAAAGAGAGGAATCCTTGTCGTATAGGTTATTTATATTGAATGTATAGTTATCTATGGGTAGACCAGTGGATATCGGTAATTGATGATGAGCGTTGACTTCTTTAACAAGGGTACACTTGCCAAGAATGGTTATCTTTGTAGGGGTACATCCAAGACCAAGATTCTTAAGGCGTTTCTTAGGAATGATAGGTTCTAACAGGATGTTGTCATTTTTATCGAGCTTATCATTTTTGTTGTAGCCCCAGCCAAATATTAACTATATACCTTTGTTATTTTCCTCCATGGGAAGATCAAGTATGGGTCTTTCATCTTGATACAACAAGCTTGATACATCCTTTTCATCCACCACCTCTTTGCTTAGGTCTCCCCAATTTTTGAAGGTGGTAGGTTTTGCTTTGAAGCTCTGAGATGTTGTGTCAATTGGTTGTGGTCTTCCATGAGATCTAGGAGATTGACTTGTAACTCTCCTATCACAAAGACACTCTTCTTCAACTTATAATCCCCACAACCATTATCTTGGATGACATCCTTAATGTCTGGGAGATTCAAGATGGAAAAATTTAGTGGCAAATCTTCTCCAATTGGTGAATTCTAGAAATCAGCCAAGTTGAAATTGGCAAATTAATTGCACCTAACAGGGTGTTCAAATCGCCTGGATTTTACGAATTATCGGTCCAATGCATGTCCATTAGTCAATGATTTTTTTTATGAGGCATATTTAAGCAACAAATTCACCATAACAAACTACACGTTTCAAATGGACTGATTAATATTTTCACTTGGAATCCCAGAAGCATGTAATAAAACACCTACATATTTGCCAATACTATTAAAATAACATTTTATCATGACCCATTTCACCAATTATATTTTACAAATAGTTTCTTGTGAAGACCCATTTTTCCAATCAAAATTTATAAATAGTTGCTTATGAGGACCTATTTCACCAATAACATTAAAAAATAATTACATTTGAGGACACATCTTGCCTTGAAAATTACAACGTATTGTTGTATAAGAACACGAGATTCACCAAATTTTTAATATACCATTTAAAAATGGGTATGTGTAGGATCATGATGGGCCAAAAAGTGGCGATATGATGGGTATGTTTAGGGTATGTGGCTGATGACCTTTTTTTTACCCAAAATTGATGAAATGAAAAGGGTTTTTAAAGGAGATTCTCAACTTTCCACCAATATAAATTATGCTTCACTTTGAATTTAATAAATTATTATTATTCATTTTCTATTTGAATTATGACTAAGGTCATGATTGATAGGCTGATTGAAAAAAATCTATAGATTTCAAACGATATCACATTTTTTGAATCCGAAACATGTGTCACATTCTATGCTTCACATACTATAGTCATTAAAAAAAAAATGAATTTCATGAAGTTTTGACCAAGTTAAGGTGGTCAGACATACAATTTTTTATATTTTTTAAAAGTTGCAATAAAAAATTCATAATTAATTATTTACTTGGAAAAAAAATTACAAAAAAATATGCATCACATCGGGACATGAGTCCTCTACTTATATATAAAATCTTATAAAAAAATATTATCATTGTATTGTGGTTAGGGTGGTTAGACAAACACCTATGTCTTATTTTTTCCCTGAAATTTAAGGACTACTACATTAAAATTTCAAATTTTCACCAAATAGATTTTTTTAAAAAAATAAACATAGTAGTTTAGAAAATACATTAAATTTTCTACAGATTCTATTCTTACATATTTTTGAAATAATATAGATAACTTATTCAAATTTTTACATCAAGTTTCCTAACTCTAATTTTTCTAAATTTTTCACCACTTAAGGGCCTATTTTTGCCATGATGATCCTGCACATACCCAAATCCCACATAATTTTCCAAATATGGATTGATATAAATACAATCGAAATTGTCAATTATTCTTACACATTTTGTTTTGTTCTAAGGTTCTCGATTTGGATGTCAACGAAAGCCAAAAATGTAGACTTAAAGGTGAGTGATCATTTCTTCATAGTGTTATTAGTTATAAGATTTCTTTATCTCTTTTCCATTCTTGCTTCAATCTTAAAGATGATATTGAGTAGGGAATGGGATCTATATTCTTCATCCTTCTTAAACAAGAAGACATTTTTCTCCAGCTTTTATTCGAAGTGAGAGATCAATATGTCGAGTAGCAAGGGTAAGACTCCTCAAGGTGGTGAAGGGGACTAGGAAGCCATCAAAACGCCCAAAATGTAGAGGTACCATACAATATTACTTTGGAATTGGCAATGCTTTTGATCCATCAGATCAAGGTGGAGCTACATCATCAACTCTTCCACCAAATATTAATGAAGGAATTCACAATACCTCACTGCCATTGGAAGGTCAAGGTGAGATTGTCATTGAGTTAAATCAAAATGTATCAAATGAGGATGGAAATACTATAGAAGATGTTCCAAGGGATACCCTGGTTAGCCAGAATGATATAATTGACTTGGATCAGGATGGTGTTGGTAGAAGGAAAAGAAAAGGAAAATAGAAAATGGGGTACGAGTGGGAAATGACAAGAAATTTTCAACTTGTTTGGTTGTCAAATTACCAATTCATTGTACTAGTGGGGAAAGCAAACAATGTTGAAAGTGCAACATAATGCATGTGTACGATTTGTAGTTGGAAATGTAGAAGAGAGAAGAAGTTTTAGAAAAAGCTTGACACTATAGAAAAGCATATCGGTAAGTTTATGAAAAATAAATCATAGACGGAAAGGAACAATTAGTTATACGATGGAAAAAAAAGAAGAATGTACTCATGTTAAGTATCTTGAGGAATATGAAGAGCATAAGAAAAGAATGTCGAAGCTTGTTGCATGTCAAGGTACACTTGAGGCTCAATTTGGAAAAGAAATGGAAGGAGAAAATTTGTCAAAAACTATTCAAATGAGTATTGTTTTTCATATTTTGTCTAGAGGGCATCCTAGGAAAAAATACCTAGAATATTCTAGTTTATTATCTTTTTGGGTGTTTCTCACTTTCCTTTCTCACATTGGTTAGTAAACGCTAGATGGGAATGGGAAAACTGTCTCACTGCAGTGGAAAAGCAAGATTTAAAGGAGAAAGTAAAAGAGTCAAACTTCATTGCATTATCTTTAGATGAAGTTACTGCGGTAGACAATACTTCTTGGGTTTGTATGCATTTGTATACTATAAAAAAAAATTTCACTAAGCTCATCTTCTTTGTGTTTATAAAATGAAGGACAGTTCAACATCGCAAAATCTATTTGAACTAGTCAAGAGATCTTTGAATGAAATTGCAGGTATGGATGAGTTGATAATTGCCAAAAAGTTGGTGTGTGTAGGAACTGATGGAGCTGTAGTGATGCAAGGTCAAAGGAGCAGTGTTTGAACAAAGTTACAAACTACTTGTGCACCATACATGCTTGGAATTCATTGGATGGCCCACATAATGAAATTAGCATTCAAAATTGTAAGTAAGTTTCCTACAGTATCAAAAGTTGAAAATCTAGTCCGTGAACTCCATGCATACTTCTGCCAAAGTCTCAAATCTTTCACAAAATTTCAAAATTTTGCTGAGGTAATAACAACAGGAAACAAGCTTCTCAAGGATGTCAATACTAGATGGATCTCCCTACATGGACCAGTGCAACAAGTTCTTTTAGAATATCAATCCTTGATTGGATTAATTACAAGCATCGCAACATAGTAGACAAAGTTCTTGACCTCTTATATAGGTTAAGCAATATAGAGACACTCTTGAATTTAGCTAGTCTTCTCCCCATGTTGAATGAAATGAACAATCTTGTGAAGAAATCCCACGATAGAACTATGTATATTAGTGAATATGCCAGACTACGTAAACATACATGCTTGGCCCTCGATCATCTATATCTAGATCTAACACAAAAGAGCCCAAAGTATTTCATGTCACAGAAAACTACTAATTTAAATAATCCTGATAATTATTTATAGTTTAATGCAAGTGGGAACTTATGTATTTTTGTACATGGATATGAGATATCAATGTACCATTGTAAGATAGGCATGCACTCTAGCAAAGAAGTACCTGTTAAAGAGGAAGATTTTAATGACATTGTTAAATTTGTTAGTGATAATTTGAAGGAAATTGCAAAATCTCTTTCCTAAGAGATTTGTGAAAGATTCCCTCGACATGAAATGCTTGAAGCCATGGTTATTGTGTATCCTCAATTTTGGGTAAACTGAGATAGCCCAAAATATTTTCATGATCAAGTAAATATCTTGATCGAACAGTTTTTGAAAAGTGTAAAATACAATGAGCAGACAATAGAAGGAATTTTGAATAAAGATAAGCTTAGAAAGCAATGTAAGAAATTTTTAGTAGCTATGAGGGACCATTATAATTCCATGGGAATGGAGAAGGCCTTTGAATTGAGATCAATAACAAAGGTTTGGACAAACTTAGGTCAAAGTGAAATATTGCATGATAGGATATTAGAATATTTCAAACTTGTTGATTTATGTCAAACAATGATATTGGGGTCGGTGGAGGATGGGAGAGTTTTCAGTTCATTGGCATTTTTGAAATCAAAGTTAAGAAAAAAACTAGACAAGAATTTGGAAAATTGCTTGAGGGTGAAAGGAACTGTGTATAATGTAAAAAAAATTCCTTTTGAAAGGGCACTCATAGTTTGGAGGTCCACATGTGATAGAAGAGGGATCATTTTGTGCAACACTCCAATTCCGAACGTTGGTACTAGTGGCACTGGCAGTGGCAATGGGAAAAATGATAGTGACACAATGAATGTTGAATTTGAGACGTAGGCAGAAGAAAATGAAGAGAAAACTCAGAATCAAGATGACTCTTTTACTTTATCTCAAGTTGAATGTCAGTTTGAGGACCCTAACTCCATTTGGGAAATGGAAGTGAATTAGCAGCTTTTAGGTATTTATATTGCACTTCATGAATCAATTTCCATTGTTCCAAACTGTAGTTGATGATATTTTATATTGTATTCCATGAAATTATGAATAATTGCACTTCACGATATTTTATTTCATATTACACTTCATGAATTATATTCCAAACTGTAGTTACATGAAATTGTGATATTTTATATTTTATGATGTATTCCATGGTATTGAATTTGATATGTGATTCTGAATCATTTTTAAAGAACAACACTTATCACACTACTTATAAATTCCTATTACATTTTCATTCACAAAATCTTTGATAAATAACTGAAAGGAATATTAATCCATTCCTTGAACATAAGCTAATAGTTCAACATCCATAACTTATAAATAATTGTTGATTATTTTGAGTCAGATGATAGTGAATATAATACTGCAGAGCAAGATAGGTCGATATTATATTCAAAATTAAAAATATTATAGTGTCTTTTCCTTTTACCTACATTGTAATAATCTAATTTGAAGTTGACAAGGTTTTACCTGTTCTCATTCTCTTAAGTCATATCTTATGCCTTTGTGTCTATTTACTCACCAACCCCTTGAGCCTAGTGTTCCTAGTTGCTACCCATAGAATCCTTGTCTTATGTGAGTCACTAAATTCTTTAATTCTTGTTCTTTCCTTATGTTTGGGTTTTAATATTTTCTCTATATCGTTCATGTTATAAACCTAGGCAGGTGGCCCATTTTAAGTCATGTAATAAGTGCACGTGCTTATTAGAATCCTTTTTTATGCTTTGCGGGTCCCATTGACTTCCTTCTATTGGTTCCCCTCCATCCCACGGGATTAAATTAATCAAATTAAGGAGCCGACGAGATAGTGGGCAGGCGACACCTAGACACCCTTTTGGTGGGTCCTACCACTACTCGAAGGCACCGATGAATAAAGGTGTTCAAATCAATGGTTAATATTTACCGACTGTTGGATCTAAGAATTTGATCCTTTCCATTAGATCAAAGGATTCGATCCTAGTCGTTCCCCGCCAAACCCACGAGAATAAAATAATACTTTCTGAAATATTGCGGGGTTAGTGAGCTAAAGACACATGTTCCACTACAAGTGTGGGGCTCGGTCTCCACTCACATACCCGACACCTTAAGGTTTTAAATCGACGATCCACATGCAACATTGAGATTTAATCTCAACTGTTCCCTACTCACCTCATGGGAATAAAATAATGTTTTATGAAGCAGGGTTAGCGAGCGAACGACACATGGATTTCTTCTGCCAGTTGGAAAATAAGGTGAAGCCCACAGAATGAATGAGTCAACATTCTAGGCTTCAGCTAGTAGAGTTTCATTGGTTGAGCGATAGGTGAACGATGGTGATGGAAATTCAAACCTTGTTGACTCAATCTGAGTTATCCAAAGTTCCATCTCACAAGGAGATCGACAACTAATATTCAAAATTGAAGATGTGAACATGAGAGTCATTCCGCTTCACGTGAGTGAGTAGTAATGGCAGAAAAGATATCTATAGCTACCCAATATCGATGTAAATGCACATAAAAGATCGGTTTTTCACATGATTGAATATTTCAAACGAGTTTGAAGCATCTAGGAGATCGAGAAGAGCATTCCATAGTTCAATGTGGTAAAAAATAGAATTAGGGTTTCCTACAATCAAAAAAGATGTAAGTAAAACTGTAAATTCTCTGTGCTTTATCCAAACTATCTTGAATTAGGGTAAATATTCATTATCTTTCAGTTGAATTGGTCTACATGATGTTTAGTTGCTTTATAATGGTTTGAAATTGCGTATAAGTTGATAATTTCTGTCAAACCCATTGAAATTATAGCTTCAAGCCATGCCCTTGGTTTTGAATAGAAAAGGTACGTTTTGAACCTCTCTGTGCAAAACCATAGATTAGTTTGAGACACACCCTAGGTTCTAAATTGAAAAGTTAGGTTTTAAACCTCTCAATATTGAAACCCTAAATTAGTCTAAACTTATCTCGCTACCAATGGCGCCTAAAGCACAAGTTTTCGGTTTTGTAACCACATCCAAACTTCTCTCCCAAGACATTGTTCACCAATTGAAACCCTCCACTAACAAAATGGTTGAGGGAAGAGCTCTATTTTATGGCACTAGAATTAAATAAAATTTAATGGACAAGAAATGCTTTATTAAGGATGTCGAGTTACCCTTCACTGGATGGAAATTGTTCCAACATTGATTTGGAAACAGAAATCTCAGGGTTCCTGTTTGCAATCCTTAGAGATTAGACATGGGAAAGTTGTTAGTCCCCAATGTATACATGGATATAGATTTATTGAAGGACATTGCTGCAAGGTATGACCCAGTTTCCAGAGTGGTCAGAACATTTGATGGTAAAGAGATGTTAAAGATAACCAGAGAAGAAATTGCAGATATCTTTCAACTACATGAGTGGAACAAGGATATGATTCCTATTGATATGAATGTCTTCAGAAAGGAATATGAGAATTCTAGGGTGTTGCTCAGAACGAAAATGTTACCTATGGGTATGTGCAGGATCATCATGGAAAAAATAGGCTCTTAAGTGGCAAAAAATTCAAAAAAATCAGAGTTAGGAAACTTGACATAAAATTTTGAATAAGTTACCTATATTATTTCAAAAATATGTAAGAATAGAATCTGTAGCAAATTGAATGCAGTTTCTAAACTACTGGGTTTATTTTGAAAAAAAAAATCTATTTGGTGAACATTTGAAATTTCAATGTAGTAGTAATTAAATTTTAGGGAAAAATAAGTATGTGTCCGTCAATTTCACCCTAACCACAATAAAATGATAATATTTTTTTATAATAATTTAGATATAAGTAGAGGAATCATGTCCCAATGTGATGCATATTTTTGTAATTTTTTCCAACTAAATAATTAATTATGAATTATTTATTGCAACTTTTCAAAATATAAAAACTCAGATGTCTAACCACCTTAACTTGGTCAAAACTTATGAAATTCAATTCTTTTTTAATCTTATAGTATGTGAAGCATATAATGTGACACATGTTTTGGATTCAAAAAATGTGATATCATTTGAAAGCTATAGATGTTTTTCAATCAGCCTATCAATCGGACTTTAGTCAGAATTCAAATAGAAAATGAACAATAATTATTTATTAAATTCAAAGTAAAGCATAATTTATATTGGTGGAAAGCCGAGAATCTCCTTTAAAAACCCTTTTCATTTCATCAATTTTGGGTAAAAAAGTTCAGCCACATACCCTACAAATACCCATCATATCACCACTTTTTGGCCCATCATGATCCTGCACATACCCCTATGCACACCACTAGTACTAGGTTTGGCAAGAATAGGAAGCAAATAAATATTGGTAAAGATGAATCAGAACCCTTCCCCATGAAGTATTTTGCTAACTATTTCAAGAAAACTATGTATTCACTATGCCAGATTATTGGTTTCACTCCACCTGACACCTTCAAGATAATATAGTTATATGTCAGCCCATTTGCAATATCCAACCTTCAATGTAGTCTATGACTATGGCACATATTTGGCAGAAAACATCCACAAGGGTTTGGTTGATTTGAAAAATGGAAAGGACTGGGTAAAGTTCTCGTGGTATTCTCTCTTGATGCATATGTTCTTATATAAAGAAGAGAAGAATTTTGGCAAGGATATGACATTGAACAAAAAGGAAGATGGTATTGATATACTTGTCTAATTCTAGATCCAAATTTTTAACAAAGATGATCAGATGTTTGATTATGTGGTGTTCCACAATACCTTTGCATCAAAATTGAGGAGGTTCATGGTTCATGACCCACCAAGGATCCCCAAGGAGATCCATGATTTCTTGAGGCCAATGGAAAGGAGAACTGATATGAACCTGAGCCACAATTTGGGGGTATAATCCCATATATTAACACAACAATCTCAGAGTCTATGGCACAAATGTGAATTCATTTGTACTACCAAGGGATGTGTCATTGAGGATTGGATTTTTGGAAATCATGAGACAATTGGGAGGAGCTCAAATGGTACACCTACCTGAGACACTAAGGAAGGGCTCATTCTTTCCTGAATGGACAATGTTTGTAGATTTTGTAATGGAAAAGGAAGGGTGAACAAAACTATTGTAGATTCTTGCACCTTACAACTTGAACACAACGTGCCAAAGGAACCATGACCCTAAGGGCTTTATTGTTGCATTGAAGGAAAATAATAGGAGTGGCATTTTTGTGCATAATTTTTATTATCCTGAGGATGTAATCAGGAATTTTTTTGACTTCCAAGAGCAAGAGGAGAGGAAAGCAAAGTATCTTGTTTGCAATAAGATGGAGGAGAAAGTTAAAAGGTTTGACCCCAATTATGACCCAATGCCTAATATCAAGGGTGAATTCAATAGAATTATATATGTTATAGAAAATATTGAGAGAATAGTGGGTTTCTTGAGGAGGAGCATGTAGTAATAGACAAAGGGAAATCAACAATAGTTGAAGAAGACCCTACTATAGTGTTGGAGGAAAGACCTTCCTACCAACCACCACAAAAAATAAGAATCTAATCCAAGAAGAAGAAGACAATAAGGAAGCAACAAACATTTCCAACCCCTACTACATCAGAGGGGTCAAGTGCAAGTTCTCCTGTGAGTTCAATACCATCACTTCCAAGAGGGACCCCACCTATTGTGATTGATGTAGATTCACCCCCAAGAATTCTTGTTCCATCAGAGCAACCACCACTTAAAAATAAAAATACTAAGGTAAGAAGGGAATTTGATTACCCCAATACAGAGGAAGATGATATTCTTATTACTCTTGAAGAAATGCAGCAAGGAATGCCTTCTTCCATAAGGGATGTCACCTCAAGTTCAAGGGGAAGTGGCCTTAGACTTGGAAAGGCTTATCTTATTGGTTTAAATAATGTAGATAATCTGAGACAGGAAACATGCAAAGCATTCATGGAGGATGATTCTTTTATTGAAACAAAGGTATTTAGGGATTTTGTGTGGAGGGAAAAGGCCTCTAAATATGCAAAAAATATTGCTAGAGAGAGGAGCTTACATATGAAATTACCTGAGAGTGTTATTCAGGAAGATGTAAGGAAGGCTATGAGAAAGGAGTTTCAAAATATGATAGCTAAAGAGGGTAGAGCCCTTGTATAGAAATTTGGTGTGCTATTATTTCCTGAATGGGATATTGTTGATGTAGTGGTACTAGACACCATAAGGAGGTCTGAAAGACCCTTATTTCATACTAAGGAAGAGGCCAAATTGGCACTTCAAGGATCAAAATTTAGTGACAAGTGGGATGCGCTAGCTATTTGGTCATTGTCTTTGGGATCTAGTAATCTAGTAGTTGCATAACCAATTGATTTTAGTGGGAAATTAGTCATAAGGAGAGTTGTAGATACTCCAACATTAGAAGTAGCTGACATGACAATAAATGTTGCTAATTTCACTAAAGCAACAATGGAGAGCCTCACTACTGATAGAGATATGTATAGAGGTAAGTACAATGAACTTGTTGATGAATATAATAAAAGTCAGCAAAGGGCTACTAAATTGGAAACAAAGCTAACACTATGGAAGCAACACGTGGAAACATTAAGGAATCAAGGCCCAACTAGCTCAAGTCATGCTACACCCACCTCTCCAATGGAAAATCCTTAATCTCCTCCTCCACCAAAACAATCTCTGGAAATAGTGCCATATAACCTGGGCCAAGAGCCACTTGCAGTTGAGGAGCCAAGCACATCAAGTGCAGCTCCGTCAACCGAACCCACCAAGGAACAATTATTGCTGCAAATTGAAGAATACAAGAAATTGCTTGAACAGGTTCAAAACACTATGCATGAGAACAATTCAAAGATCGATCGTTCATATTGTTTTGAAGCATCCGAATAAAAATATTCAAGGTAAATTAAATATTATTCATTCAAATTATTTTTTAATACAGCAAGCAATAAGGTTATCTCATATGGATAAGGAATTGGCTACCCCAATCTTAGATAAATGGATTCCTAGGGCTAATAACTTGAAATGGAAATTGGGGCTAAGCAATAGGAAGATAGATATCCAAAGGTGGTCCCAACTTATAAAATTGTTAATGATATTAAAGAACAAAAGATTCAAGGGTTTGATGTTCCATTAGAGTAGAAGATAAGAGAATTGAAGGCTAAATTTGATGAGGCGGATTTGACCTTGTTATCTGATATCCAACATACGTATAATGAAGTGAAACCTATACAAACATGGAATGACCAAGTAGAGACCACTAGTATTTATCAAACATCTCTCATTTGTGAGAAAGTTGACATTGATATATTGAAGAATACTCTTGAGAGTCTATCACTCATCATCAGTTTCCTCTAAGACTTTGATAAAGAATCCAATTCTGTGATGGCAAAGTATGCTCCATATAGGAAGAAGATGGATGAAATCATTGGATTAAATTGGCCATCTGATGAGGAATATGAGAAATGGAAAATGATATTTATTGATGTATTGGATTTGTGAACATAGGGATGAAGGACACATCAAGTATAGTGTAGGTCTAGCCTTAGATATTGTAATGCACGAAAGATATGTCTCCTAATTGACAACACCACAGGTAAATGGTGATCACTGATGACTTGGATTTTGGCCCAGTTTTTTCCTCTTCTATATATTTTTGTCACTTTGCTCAAAGGAATAAATATTTTTCAATGGTTAGAAGACTATTATTTTCAACAAAGTGCCTTTTGGAAGGTGGTCTTATTTTCTTCAGCAAATGGAAATAATCTTTGTCTCATATATGTTCCCTCCATTTGAAAGTGAAAATATAACTATAAAGGGAAACTATGTTATAGCAATCAAATTAAAATGTGATGTGTACTTTTTAGCCTGAAGCTTGTTTTGCTCCCTTATTCTTATAAAAGGGAATTCAAGGCCATTAGTACAAGTCTCTTGTTGAATTCTAGATCCGAATTATGCAAATTGAGAACAAAGAGAGAATACATTTGACGTATGTATCTTAGTTTTGATTCGAACAAGTAAACTTGGTCGATTGTATGGTTTCCAAGCAAGTCTAAACGATAATGATAATCTTTTTAGTCTATTTTCTCTCCATCTTTGATATTGTATCTAAATTATTAATGAAAATTTGATCAAAGATCACTTCATTAATCTTCATGGCCATTTTTATTTGATGTGTTTTTTAATTTTGGCTCTATTTTAATGAATCAGTTAAAATGCTTTGATTAAATCATGAATTTGTAGACATGTCTAGTGGATCTAATAAGTAGTCATAGAGTTTGAGTATTGATTTGTGAATTGTAAGGAAATGTTATGAAGATCGTGGTTGTTTGGAATTAAAATCAACTTATAGTTCAATTTGTTGTGTTTTGACTCCTTGCCCTGAGATATGGCACTAATCAAAGGTGTTAGATGCATTTCCCATGGTTCTAGTTTTCCAATTTTAGAACAATATTGATAAACAAATTGAATTACCTTAGTTAAGGTTGGTGTTGTGTGAATTCTCAGCTTTAGGTGTTAGATATTTCAAAGGAATTGCCAGTTTCTTTAAAGGTTGCATCTATTTAGCATTAGAATGAGAATGTATATGTTTATTGTGCAATGTGTGGTATAATTGTGTAGCAAGATTATAAGATACGCATTGTGGCTAGGTTTTGTAAAGCCCAAAGTGCAAGAGGGAAGCATCTTAGCTTGCTTTCATTCATTGGCCAATCGTCCCCTAAGTATTTGAGAATTGAATCTGGAAAATTCATAGATGTTTGGTGGGATCTACTTGGTTCTTTAAAAACAACCAAAAAGTAGCATATACAACAATGAACATCAACAATCGTTTAATGTGTATCTAGTATTTGAAACCACTACCAGACTTTTTCTTCAAATGATAAAATAAATAATATAGATAATTGAACATCAACACATTACTGAAGTCTGAATTTGAGATTTTTTATTGATTTTCACATGAAGAAACACATAGAGGCATTGGCAATGAAAAATATTGCTCAAAGACAACTTTGTACAGAGCTGAGTTAGAACTTGGAAAATCATATTATCAAAAATCAAATCACTGTATCACCTTTTCTAGCAACTTCCATTGTTCAAGTGGAGGAATTGTCATTTTTTCTAACTAATGTTGTTTGACTTGAAGATTTGTTAACAATTCATGATTGAAATTGGAACTTGTATTGAATTCTTCAGTCAATTTTGCATTCAAGGTTAGCAATGGTTTGATGTAATCTAAATAGTTTGAACCGCATCTAGGTTATGAGGAAACTAGTCCAAATCAATCTTCCTTGCACCCTCCATTTTCTTTCTAAAATTATTATTTCCAATGAATCGATCATTTGTGTCAAAAGCCTCTGGCGAACCAAGCTCTGTGAAGTTCCTTACTTTTTCATCCACCTTCTTCATCATATCTGTAGCCAAATGCAAATATTTCTTTGTTTCATGCATTCTCAAGCACTTTTCAATGATAGATGACAACGTCATTGATGTAGCAAGCCGATTAGTAATCCATTTTGATTTCAAAACATTGTCACTAGCTTTGTAGACTATTTGTTGAACTTGATTTGCAGATTTCTCTAATGCCAACACATTTTTTTTGTCCACTAAATATTTGTTGAACTTCTTATAATGTAGTCTGATAGCATCAATCAATTGAAACATGTCACACAAATGATCAATCCTCTGCATTATTTCATCCAAGATCTTTTGTTTCACATGCCTCATTGTTTCTCTACAAAATGCAGATAACTTATTTTGACAAGACTTAATTTCATTTTTTTCTTCCATCAACTCTTCCTCCAATCTTTCATTTCTTTTTCTCTCTTTGTCTAATTTTTTTCCCACTGTGCATTTCCATTCACAATGCTTAGTCTTAATTTTTTGAAGTGGAATTTTCCTCATCATAGTTCTTGTTGCTCTCATCTAGCGTTTGTTTCAATTCATTCATTTCTCTCTCATTTTGTTTATCCTCTTTTCTTGTTGATGTCGAGGAATATTTTTTTATTCTTTGTTCTATTTCATTTCTCTTGTTATCTATTGCTTTCCTCTTTGCTTTCTCATTTGTGGTGCAGGGGCACCGTGCCAATTTTGGTCTTTTGATATAAATGAGTGTCTATGTTTGGGTTTGATGTGTTTTATCACACTTATAATGTAATAAGTTCTAATTGAGACCATTTTTGAATTATTCAATACATATAGGGTCTAGTTGTTTAGTTTTGTCAATTTTGTTAAAATGTTGCAAAAGTTGCTTGTGCAACTTTGTAATTTTGGCATATTTAGGAAGTTGAACGGTCACCTTTTCGAAAATTGGTTGGAGACCATTGGTTTTCAGTTGGAACGTGTTTAAAAATGCCTCAAAAACTTTGAGGCAACTTATAGAAGTGATTTTGGAGGAAAGACAATAAAGAAAGCTCTATTTTCTATGAATTTTCTAAGCTTTTTGTTGTTTATGTGCATAGTATGGATCCATACTATTGATTCTTGATATTAAATTCATGTGAAAGGTTAAGGGAATGAATCTAATATGATTTGGTTTTGATTGTTTTGAATTTCATAAAGATTTAAGGTAATTTTAGGAGTGTCTCTGCAAACCACCTGAAAACCCTAGGTTCAAGGGTTTGAAGACAAAATTATGATTTGCAGTCCATTCCACTGTTGAAACTTGGCCAAACTTAGTGGAATGGAGGGGTTGAATGTGTTTTTTTTTATTTTTAAGTTGTTTAAGTAGGAGATGGATTTTGGGGAAAATTTGAGCTTGCCCTAGACTAACATCTTCATGTGTTAGGCTTAGGAATGCTAGTTAGATTTGAGATTTTGCACGACAACAAATTTGTGATGACTTATGGTGAAAAAAACTGCATATTGGGACCCTATATGATGTGATTAAACCTCTAGAGTGGTTTTTTGAAGATTGGTGTGTGAATTTCTCATACTTTCTTTGGAAAGGTGGCCTAATTTGGCCTTGGAGCAATATAGTAGACCTAGTTTGAGGAAGTTGTTCCAAAATAACTCCATTCTCAAATGAGATATGTTATAAAGGGGCCTAATGGGTATCTGATATGGTCAAAGGTTTGTGGTTTAATGGCCTTATCTAAAATATATGCAAAGAAAACTACGTTTTCAAACCTACAAGGAGAATTCAGAGTTTGTATGTGAAACCACCATAGTTGAGGTTTAGAATCTTTAAGGATTTGATGAATTGTGTTGTGTGAACATGCTCCACCCTTCTCTGCATCAAGTGGTATGAGAGCATAGGTTCTGATTGAGAAGTGGAAAAGTGGTTGAAAGTTTGAATAAGTAAGATGCCTCCAAAGAGCAATCCAACGACTAGAGAAGTCAGAGAATTGAAGCAAAAATATGCTAAGGATGTGAGACTATATAAAGAGTCTCATGAAGCTTCCCTTGCCAAAATTGCAGCATTGGAGAAAAACCAAAGAAGAGGAGTGGTCAATGGTGACCAAAGTGACAAAGAGGATGACGGTGAGAGTGAAAACCCTCAAGGAGTCCAAGATGAAGAGGAAGTGGACCCTGAAGACATGAGAATGGTTAGGATGTTGAAGGCTATCAGGGGGGATGCTCCAATGGTGAAAGTGGAAATGCCTATGTACGGTGGAAAGATGGACAATGAAGAAGTGTTGGGTTGGATAGATGCTCTTGACAATTTCTTTGAATTTGAGGAGATAGAAGACAATAAGAAGGTGAAATTTGAAAAAATAAAGTTGAAGGGCCCTACCCTAACATGGTGGGACTATGATCAAGAGGAAATAATAAAGGGAAATTCTAAGTTCAGTTCATGGGATAAAATGGTAGTGAAGGTGAAAGGAAAATTTCTACCTACAGATTATGCAATTTAGACCTTTAGGAAGCTATAAAATTTGAAACAAAAGGAGTTCCATAAACTAAGTATTAGAGCAGTAAATATTGAAGATGAAGTAGAAAAGGTTGCAAGGTATCTAAATGGGCTTAGACTCAAAATTCAAGATGAAATTGGCCTCAATACACCTAGGACAGTTTAAGAGTGTTTTCAATTAGTTTTCAAGGTAGAGGAAATGATAAAGAGGAGACAAGAGAAACAAGGAAGAGGTAGAGGAAAGAATTTTAGAGCTAGAGGAAAATTTGGTGCAAGAGGATAGTCACACAAGCAACAAGGAGAATCAAGCAACCACTAAGAGAAAAGTGGTGAATCAAGTGGTAGAGGTAATTTCAGAGGTAGAAGACCTAGTGGCAGAGGTAGGTTTGGTGGACAAGGGAGAGGGTCAAATACCTTCTCAAGAAGATACTACTATTGCAACCAATTTGGTCATCCAACATGGAAGCCCAGACAAGCAAGCATCAAGTTCACATGGAGGTGAGCAAAGGAATCAAATTGTGCATGAGAAAGATATTGAAAGTGTTAATTCACCATCTCAACATGTTGCTCTTGAGATAGGTGAGTATTTGATGATGAGAACACTCATTAAGGTTTCAACAGTCAAAGAGCCTCCACAAAGGAAATCATTATTTAGAACCACCTGCAAATCACATGGAAAGGTATTCAAAGTAGTTTTTGATTTAGATTCTACTGATAATTTGGTTTCCTTAGAAATGGTAGAGAAATTGAACATGAAGAGAATTCTACACCCCACACCATACAAAGTATCTTGATTGAATAAGGTTAAGCAAGTCTTGGTCAATGAAAAAACATGAGTAGAGTTTAATATTGGGGGGTATAAAGATAAAATCCTTTGTGACATCATTCCCATGGATGTTTGTCACTTGCTACTAGGAAGACCCTGGCAGTATGACAGAAAAGCCAAGCATGATGACCATAAAAACATTTATGTGATAGAAAAAGATAGAACTTCATTCACATTAACACCCCTAAAAAATGAGAAGTTTGATAAACAAGTTGGGTCTAGTGTTATGGTAGTTGGGGAGAAATAATTTTTGAAAACATTGAAGGATGAAGGTGGAAAAGGATTTTCTTTAGTGATCATACCTAAATCTGTTTTAGCAGCAAATAAGCTTGAGGGTATACCTAGTGAGGTTCAAGCTTTGTTATAAAAATACAAGGAAATTGTAGTTGATGATTTACCTAGTTCTTTGCCTCAAATGAGAGATGTAAGCCATCATATAGACCTGATTCTTGGTGCAATTTTTCCAAATAAAACTACATAAAAGATGACTCTAAAATAGAATGAGGAAATAAGAAGGCAGGTCCAAGAATTGTTAGATAAAGGCCTAATAAGGGAAAGTTTGAGCCCATGTGTTGTCCTGACTATTTTAGCACCTAAAAAGGATGGGGATTGGAGAATGTGTACTTACTCAAGGGAAATCAACAAAATCACCATCAGATATAGGTTTCCAATACCTAGAATGGAGGATTTGATGGGCTGCTTGGGAGCTGTATGTTATTTCTGAAAGATTGAATTAAAAAGTGGTTATCATTAGACTAGGATAAGAGAAGGGGATGAATGGAAAACTGCATTTAAAACCAATGAAGGTTTATATGAGTGGATGGTAATGCCCTTTGGATTGTCAAATGCTCTAAGCACATTTATGAGACTAATGAATGAAGTTTTGAAGCCTTTTATTGGAAAATTTGTTGTTGTGTATTTGGATGACATACTTGTGTTTAGCAAGACTAAAGAAGAGCACTTGCAGCATCTTGAAATGGTTTTGTAGAAATTAAATGAAGAGAAGTTGATGATAAACCAAAAAAATGTGAATTTATGAAGGAGGAGCTAGTGTATCTTGGTTTTGTGATCTCCAAAGGTTCATTGAAGATGGATCCCACCAAAGTAGAGGAAATTCTAAATTGGCCAACTCCAAAATCAGTAGGGGAGGTAAGAAGCTTTCATGGTCTTGCTAGTTTCTATAGGAAATTTATCAAGAATTTCATTCACACCTACTTACCAATTTTTGACACCATTAAGGGAGATAAAAGAAAAATATTTTAGTGGACTGATGAGGCAAAAAGAAGCTTCCAATACCTAAAAGATAGAGTGGCACAACAACCTATCCTTGCTTTACCTGATCGTGCAGGAGCACCTAGGAAACACTAAGCTATGGGTAGTCTAGGATAAATTTAGTGTAAATGCTTTTCTAAGAAGGTCATATTGACCATTGGAATTTGAGTTAGAGTGTTTTCTTGTCTTGATCAGGAGTGATCAGGAGGGAGTTTGTAACTCATGTTTCTTAGTTGTTTAGGAGTTAGCAATAATTGGCAAAGGTGGCAAAATGGGACATTTTGCACCTTTTGCCACTTGATTATGGAAATGTCCGACCCAAGGGATTGGTAACTACCTTGGAGAGGAGTTTTAAGGAGTTGCTTGAGCTAAGAGCAAGGTTGGTATGCTTTTGATTTGTAATAATTTCATGGAGTGCAATTAAGACTATGATATTGAAGAACACCTTCTGGTTTATGGTTTTGGATTTATGCATTGATGGTTTGATCAGATGTTGAGAGTAGAGTAGGTAGTGTAATTCCTTTTTAGGCATTGCTTAGTTCAGTAGTTACTTGTTGCATCAATTCAAGCATTTGTTTTTGTTAGGTTAGTTCATTTCTTGCAATTTTTGTTCAGACTGTCAAACCGGCAGAGATGGAGCTCTAGACCATGTTTCCCCTATACCTGGTGTATGGGTTCTTGGAAACAAAGGTTAGACTCCATGTTTGTACATAAGGTAGAGGTAGGAATCCTTAGGAGTTAGGAATCCATGGCAAAATACTGTTCCTAGGCGAGCTTGGCAGTGCCCGGCTAGGACAATCAAAGAGTGCAAAGCACTAAGGTTGCAGGGGTGCCAATCTCCTGGTGAACCACGGTGTGGAGAGGATGTGGATTGCCTTGCAGAGGCTTGGAAACAAGAAGGAGGCTTAAAAAAGACTAGGAAGTGGCAAACAAATTGACTGATCTCAAGGAGGTCAAAAATTGGCTTAAAACAAGCCTAAATTTGCTAAGTTAAGGGTTGAAGCAGTGTACAGACAGTGGAGGCTCCAAACCCCAAAAATATTCAAGGTGTGGGCAAGGGTACCACAAATCCCAAGAAAATATTTGGATTCATTTGGAGAATTTGGGCTCACTCTCCATTTTTCTCGGGTTAGGAGGCCTAATTGGGGCTCTAGGCCTTGTAGCCTTTTCTAACCCTAGGAGAGGGTTTGGTGGAAGCGATGGAGAATTGGATTCTAATGATTGATCAAGAACCCTAATAGGTTGCTATGAAGCTTTTTACAACGTCTCTACACCCCTGCAAGAACCTAACTGAATGTTGGGAGTAATTGGCCTTTAGGGAAGAGTAAGGGTCAAGGGTGAGATAGTGGCAAGGCACCAAGATTGGCTTGGTAGAATGGAAGAGTGATGATAGTGGGGTTGGCCAGTAGGACCAGGGGTACCTATACCTGAGATAAGACCTAAAGGTTAAGGTGGGAGAGTCACCTAGGAGTTCTTGAGAACAAGGACCCAGAGCATGGGACAATGAGTGTTCCACCTTACCCTACCCTATCAGATTGGTATAAGAGCAACTTAAAGATTTGGGATAGAATCTTATATGTCAGACCTTGAATCTAGTGGTTCCACAATCATGGTGACAAACATGGAGTTGGAAAAGAAGGTTGAAGACCAGGAAGAAGATAATAGGAGACTAAGGGAAAGACTAGCACAATTGGAGGAGACATTGAGCAAAGTGGTAAGCAAGACCGATGAGGTCAGTGATAGATTGGAAGGCAGGGTACCAAAGAAAGAAGAGGTTGCAAAGGAAGACAAGACCCCTGAACCTAACCCTGTTCTACAAGAGGAGCCTTTCTTGAAGGCATTGAAAGCTTTGAGTGGGAAAGCACTTGAAGGCATACCATTGTTCAGTGGGAAGTTGGAAGCGGATCTAGTCATGGATTGGATAGAAGGCATGGAGAATCTTTTTGAGTGTGATGGAGTCAGAGAAGCACAGAAGGTGAAGATAGCTAAATCAAGATTGAGAGGATCAGCCTTGACATGGTGGAAATTCATCCAAACAGAGAGGGAGAAGGAAGGAAAGAAACCTATCTCAACTTGGAAAGGTATGGTTGCAAAGGTGAGAGAAGCCTACATGCCTGATGATTATGAGATTCAGTTACACAAGAAGAGACAAAGCCTAAGGCAGAAAGACCAAGATGTGAATACCTACACAGAGGAGCTCCAAAAATTTTGTATGAGGTCTAATGTTTCAGAAGGTGAAAGTATCAAGGTGGCTAGGTATCTTAATGGCTTGAAATGGAACATTCAAGAGGAGATGGCTCTTTTAAGTCCTAAGACAGTACATCAATGTTACCAATTAGCTATCAAGATTGAGGAAAGAAACAAGAGGAAACAAGACCAGGCTTCTAAGGGCAGAGGCAAAGGCAAAGATCAAAGAGATCAAAGAGGACAGCGAGGTGGCTACGAAGGTAGAGGCAATGACCAAAGAAACCAAGGAGAGTTTAAATCCATAGATCATTGCAATGAAACACCTTCTAGAGGAGGGTATAACAAAGGAAGAGGTTCTCAAGGAGGATCCACTAGAGGAAGAGGAGCAAGCAGGAGCAATTCATACTTTGCAAACATGAAATGCTACCATTGTGGTCAAGTTGGACATCCTGCTTATAGGTGCCCGGAGAAAGCATCTTCATAAAATACTGAGAAGAGAGTGGCATATGCACAAGAGGACACCATGAGTGTCAAATCACCAGAGGTCAGTCACATTGAATCAGAAGTGGGGGAGAATCTAATTTTTAGTAGAGTTTTGATCAGACAACCGGTCAAGGAAGAACCAAAACAAAGAAGAGCTCTATTTAGAGTGAAGTGCAAGATACTTGGTAAAGTATGCAAGGTCATTGTAGATTCAGGTTCAACAGACAATGTCATCTCAGAAGAAGCAGTAATGAAACTGAAAATGAAAAAGGTACCCCACACTAACCCCTACAAGGTAACATGGCTCAACAAAGGGCAGAGTGTTCTAGTGAATGAGCAAGTAACAGTGGAGTTTTCCATTGGAGGGTTTAAGGATAAGTTAGTTTGTGATGTTTTACCCATGGATGCATGCCATCTACTATTGGGCAGACCATGGTAGTATGACAGAAGTGCCATGTATGATGGAAAAGAGAATAGCATTTCCTTCAAGAAGGATGGGAAGACTTTCAAGTTGCAGTCACTGTCAGAAGAAGAAGAGGGACAGTCAAAGACACCAAGTGTCATGTTGAGTAGTGGGAAGGAGTTCCTTAACAACCTACATCAAGGGGGTGAAGGATATGTGGTTATGTTACAACCTAAAGAAGAAGACAAGGATGAGAAAACAGTCATTCCTGGAGCAATCCAAAATTTGCTTGAGAAGTATAAGGACATACTGAGTGATGGAACACCAACAACCTTACCTCCACAAAGAGCCATCAGTAATTAGATTGACTTCATACCAGGGGCTTCATTTCCAAACAAAGCAGCATACAAGCTTACACCAGATCAGAATCTAGAGGTAGCTAGACAAGTACGGGAGTTATTGGATCAAGGCTTGATTAGGAAGAGCATCAGCCCATGTGCAATACCAGTGGTTTTAGCATCCAAGAAAGGTGGTAAGTGGAGACTTTGTACTGACTCTAGAGCTATAAATAGAATTACAATCAGATATAGATTCCATATCCCTAGGATTGAAGATTTAATGGATTGTCTTGGAGGAGCTCAGTACTTCACCAAGTTGGATCTCAAGAGTGGATACCATCATATCAGAATCAAGGATGGAGATGAGTGGAAAACAGCCTTTAAGACAAATGATGGGTTGTATGAGTGGAGAGTTATGCCATTTGGCCTCTCTAATGCCCCTAGCACATTCATGAGACTCATGAATGAAGTGCTTAAAGACTTTACAAGGATATTTGTGGTGGTATACCTTGATGACATCCTCATATTCAGCAAGACAGCAAAAGAGCATTTCAAACATGTGGAGTTGGTTCTTAGAAGGTTGCAAGAGGAGAAGTTGGTAATCAATCTAGAGAAGTGTGATTTCTTTAAGCAAGAGCTTGTATATTTGGGTTTTGTAGTGTCCAAAGGATCATTGAAGATGGATCCAAGTAAGGTGGAAGCTATCCTAAACTACCCTACACCAACCACAGTGACTGAGGTAAGAAGTTTCCATTGATTGGCTTAGTTCTACAGAAAATTCATAAGGAACTTTAGTGGTATATGTGCACCAGTCCTAGATACAATCAAGGGTGGTTTAAAAACTAAGTTTGTGTGAACTCAAGAAGCTGAGAAAGGGTTTGAGAAACTGAAACAAGAAGTGGCAACTCAACCTATTCTCTTGTTACCTAGCTTTGACATGTTGTTCACTGTGGAATGTGATGCTAGTGGAGTTGTAGTAGGAGGAGTGTTAAGTGAAGAGGGCAGGCCTATAGCCTTCTTTAGTGAGAATCTCAATGAAGCAAAGAAGAAGTATTCAACCTATGACTTAGAACTTTATGCTTTGGTTCAATCGCTTAGGAAGTGGAGGCATTACCTTCTACCCAAGGAGTTTGTAGTCTTTACTGACAATCAGGCACTTAGCTATATCAACACTCAAGAGAAGTTGAGTAATAGGCATTTGAAATGGATGTAATATATCCAAGCTTTTACTTTTACCATTAACCATAAGAAGGGACAATTGAACAAGGTGGCAGATGCACTAAGTAGGAGATTGTTGACAGTGCAAGAGATACAGATCAAGAGCATTGGCATAGAGAGTTTCAAGCATCTCTATGGGGAAGATGAAGACTTTTCAGAGGTCTACAAGGTATGTTTAGACTTTGAGAATCATTTTCATAGCCAATACTCTGAGTATACATTGAAAAGTGGGTTATTGTTTAAAGGAAATCAGTTATGTGTTCCAAGAGGGTCACTGAGGGAAAATCCCATTCAAGAAAAGCATAATGGAAGTCTTAGTGGACACTTTGGCATCAACAAGACTTTAGAACTAGTGCAAAGATTCTACTATTGGCCTAAGTTGGCAAGAGATCTCATAAAATATGTGGAGCAATGTGTGGTGTGTATGAAAGCTAAGGTAGGAGCTAGTAATGTTGGTCTATATCAACCCCTACCCATTCCTAACAGACCATGGGAGTGTGTAAGTGTTGATGGTGTTTTCTGCACAGCAACAACTCATACAGAAAATGGTATTCTATCTCTCTTGAAAGGTGAATTCTCAACAACAAGCGCTAAAATCACTCCAAGGTCTCTCGGGTGTAAGGTCATGAGAATGCATAAACAACTCAGATAATATGTGAAAATGCTGGTAATCACAATCGAACCTTACTACAAGCAAACTGTATCTTTCCAATTTATCAAATTTCGCAATATGATGATCATAAATCCTAAATCTAACCAAACGATAAAGAAACAGCAAAAGATGAGGGTGTAAGAGGTATAATGAAATCTAAACTATTTCTAAGATGAACAATGCAAATGATAGATATCTACAATGGACCAATCTCAAATAACCAATTCCTGCTTAACCCATAATGCAATATCACAAGAACTGTGCAATCTTCTAAGGCATAAAGATTTTAAAATCATAGACATTCATCCACAATCAAACTAAGCACAAATAAATGTATGGTCCAGGTTGACTTCACCAGTCTACTACAATCAGATAGTTACTGGGAGTATTAACCAGACATTACTAAAGACATTCCAAATATGAAATCATGAACATTATTCACTAATCTAATTTAATTCTAAATCTAACATCAATCCAATTTCTTCAAGCAATTTCAAAAGAAGGAACAACAAGAAACATGCAAGATAAACTAACACAAAGGAATTCACCAGAGAAACCAAAATGCCTTCAATTGTATTAGATCACACAAGTATAGCAACAATTCCACTATTTTGTGTTACAGCACTTGCTCAAGAGAACTAACTACTACTTCTACTACAAAATGCTCTTGCTCTTCTCTTAGTCTAGCTTATCTAATTCTCCACTACCTGTTCAACCCTTACAAATGAGGCAAGAATGCCAATTTAAAGAGAACCCCAAAAAATGTTGGCCCAGCCAAACATTTACAAAATAAAATAGCCAAAACAAGTCGGCCTCAGGAAATTCAAAATAAGGCACACATTAAATGCCGGTACATCATCAAGGTTGGCCACAACACATTCCCCAATGCAACTCGGATCAACACATGCCCTATAATAATAGGGAAGCACAAATCACGAAGTAGCATGGTATTAACTTCCGCCTCCCTTATCTTTGTTCTGGTCCAGCAATTCATGAACTTTCACGAGTACCCTATCCAACTCAGCAACAGGTGGCAAGGGTAGGATTTTGAGCCGACATTCAATTGAGTCAATTTCTTCCTTCGACTGCTTAACGGTTTTATCCCAATCACCCTTGTATGCAAGATACTTATCCATCATAGCCAGATAAGTCGATGCATCATCCAGTTGGTGCCCTATCACAGAATCCTCAATGTCTGGGGTATAGACATCATGCCACCATTTTTTAAATTGTTCAAAACTTAGGTACTTAGGGGCGATCATCCTCCTACCAGTCATTAACTCAAAAAAGGTTATACATCCATCATAAGCATTAGTCAAATTACCATCAATTTGCTTCTTTTGTTTATAGATCTTTCTGATGATCTTCTGCCAGATTTGTAGGGCTTCAAACCACTCCCAAGGCTCATTAACCCTAGATGAGGAGAAAATTCCATCAACCATCAGCTGATCCTTACCATACTCCATGATTGTCTTGGATTTCTGCAATAAGAGATCAGTGTCCTCCTTATTCTGAGATAAAACATAATCTAATGAGTCCTTAGCCCTTACTATATCCTTTCCAGTTGAAAGGATCTCCTTTATTGCATCATCTCCTTTAGCTTGTACCTCCTTTAACCAATTTAATGTAGCCTGAGTAGAAGTTTTCATCTTTTCTAACTCGGAAATAGTCTCCTTTGGCAAGAAACCAATAGCAGCAGAAGAGGATGGGTGAAAAGATTGTAGAGGCTTCATCAGATCTTCCAGACATTTCCTAAGCTTTTCATTTTCTTTTTTCAGTTCATGCTTAGACTGCGTTTCCTTCCTCAATCTTCCAATGATCACTGCACTGGATCCCTCATATTCTTCAATATCTTGTTCCATAGAAGTAGGCCCAAGATTGATAGTCTGTATATCATAATCTTTTCCGGTGACCTCATCTTTACTTTTATTAGCAGCAAGGGTAGCAATGTGAATAACCCTGTTACTAGCTTCATCCCTTTCAATCTTGGAAACCACCTTGGTTTCCTTCTTCCTCTTACCCTTTCCAATCATAGCCAACACTTCATCCTAGTTGAGAGGAGTGTCTTTAACAATGACCTGTTTCCTTCTTATCTCTTTTTTTAGCTAATCCGGGACAGCAAGATCCACCTGGGTTTCATCCTCCTTAACCTCTTCATTCTGATCTACCACCTCATTCTTTTCCTTTTCAAGAGATTGATTACCTTTGCCTTCCAACTCTGGCTCCTCTTCTTGTAGGGGTTATGGAGTCTTAACAAGAACATCATCCTTCTCAGGGGATCTATTACCTTTACTACTTGTAGCAGAGTCCTCATACTGTACCAATGGAGAAGGATGCATTTCAACATCTCCTACCTCAAACTCAGCAGCTGCACCATAAAGTTCCCCGTCCTTAAACGGTTCCGCCTCTTCACTGGTCCCATGATCTTCGTGAGTTGTTTGCTCAGCTATACCCAATGAAGGAGAGGTGTCTTTCTGGTATTCCACAGTGGATGCTATTGGAAGAGGATCTACCTTTTGCATAGTCTCCTTGGGAGATGGGGTCCTTGACCTTCTTGAATAAACCCAGGGTTTCTCTCCTGAGCTCTCCACATCAACCACAGGAGGGTCTGCCTTATCCTTGGACGTTCCCTGATCTTTCTTCTTAGAAGCCCTGGTTGTCCTTGCCCTTTTTGGCTCTGGAGGAGGGTCTTCTTTCTCTGCTTTCTCAAGTTCTTCTTCTTCTGCAGACTTACCTATTTTCAAAGTTTGACTTCTCTTCTTTCCCTTGGGTTTCCTTTTATATTTAGGCTCACTCTCCTTAGGGCCTCTAATTTTAATCTTGAAAGGTGAGCCTACCTTCGTTTTTCCTATAGAATCATCCTCACCGGACTCCTCTGAGGTGGAATGAGCATTCAAATTTCCCATCAAATTGAAAGTGCAAGGTACCTTCTCGCTCTCCAATTCCCATACTTTATGTTTCAGCCATGACTTGGTGGACTTCATAATAGGAGCCATTAATTCCTCCAGCTTAGTTATATCACTTTCTGCCCGGTTTACCTCTCCAATGGGTTTGTCCTTGACTGATTCAAATGCATGATCCTGGACTAAATTCCCATTATCCTCTAGCTAATCAGGAATCAACTTGACATTGTACATTCTGATTACATCAACTGTAAGCCTAGAATATCTTTTCTTCCTCACCTCAAATTCATCCTTGTTGTTCGCCCAATAGTCCTCTAGATCATCTTTGTGGTGATATTATTTAGTAGTCTTCTTCTGTGCTTCACCAGTGATGTCAAAATTTACCCTCTTGGAATGGAAAGAGAAGCCAAAAGTACTCAACTCCTCCCCTGATGCTTGAGCTGATTGGATCGAAGGGAAAACCTCACTTATACCAATTTTCAAAGGAAAATCCCCACCAAACGATGTCTTGTGCTTCTCCCTTTTGACAACAGCATCGAAATCACATATATGTTGGGTAACCTCCAAGAATATGATATGGTCAGTGGGATATCTTGGCAGTCTATATGGAGCAGTCGAACATCCATCAATTCTGATATAAGAAAAGGTGGGGAATTGTATAAACCAGGCTCCATATTTTTTAATCAGTTCCTTGGCTCCATCAGAAATTCTCACATGCTCTGCGTTCTGAAGCAACCTGGTAATATGCATAGTGAATGCATCATTTGCTCTTCTATAATTCGGATTCCCTAGGTGCAGCTCAGGATACACCTCATAGATGACATCTTGCCCAAATGTTCATTTTGGACTCAATCCCCTGTATGGATAAAATCTGGCAAGTACATATACCACATAAGATGTCATGGTGAATTTCTTGGTTTCTAACACATCTCTCATCTGCCTGTCAATCATTGCACTGATAATCCCTACCCAGTGGTAATTAATGCCTTTCCCAATCCTATTAATGACGTGCACCATCCAATTCTCCAATGCCCCAACACTCTTCAAGCTTGCCACCCTACTTAACAGTGTGATTACATCATATATATCTTGTCGGAACTTGACCTTGTGTAACTGTTTAGGCAGCTTGGAGAAATGAGATTTTGTCTTTTCAAGCCAGGAATTGATCATCTACTAGGCTTTGGCAGGTTCATCCTCATAATAAGTCCTAGCCATGTCCATGTCCAAGGCACACACACATGCTAAGTCTAGCATATCAAATGCCTGGGCAATGGAAACTGGATTGAAATTTGCCAATATTCTCCCATCAGTGCTGAAAATCCTCTACGTATCAAAATCATAATGTTGGGCACACTCCAATATCAATTCATAGCATTGCACCACAGGAGGAAATCCTGCCACATGAGCCATTCCAGATTTCACAACTCCCTTGGCCAGGACTGATAAATCCTTATGAGCTAATCTTTCTTTGAACTCTTCATATCTCCAAGCTCCTACATTCGTATCTGAGACCTCTAATCAAACTGAAGCCACCTTACTATCCAGCAACTGACTCTTCATATACATCCTTGTTCTTTCAGCATCTGTAACCGAGGATCCCTCTGCATCTCCCTTGGACTTTCCTGCCGCTGCCTTGCTTGATTCAGCCTGCATTCATAAAAGAGCCTCATGAAAATCCAATTATCATCCATTTTTCAATCAAAAGGTTAGTCTCGAAACCACATAAAATCATTAAGATAAATCATTAATCATCAATCTCGAAAATTCAGGAAAATGGGGCGATTCGGGAAAATGGGGCGATCCTGGAAAATGGAGTCGGGGCAGAATTTCAGAGAAATCCGACCTAGCTAGAATCATGTTGCCAAGCCATCATTCATCAAATAAATCATCAGTATAGACAAAGACACGCATGATTATCACTAGATTCACCCACTAAACAACAAGAAATCATTATCCAACATTTGATTCATTATCCCAATTTCGAAAATCAGAATCATGCGGAACCAAGCAGAAAACCAGAAAAATCCGGACAGTTCAGATTTCTGCGGATAGCTTGAAACTCCGGGAAAATTCATCATACTCCGGGGAAAGGAAAAATCTGGGAAAATCCGGGTGCACAAAAATTCCGCAGACAGCTCGAAAACCTGACGATCGTTCTACACGCAGACATTTCGTAAAGAAATCTTACAAAACCTCCCATCTGAATCTAATGGACACAAAATCAATCCCAATAAGCTGGATTTCGACTGTACCTAAATTTAAATTCCCAAAACTCTCAAATGGTTGATCCCCGTGACGAAACAATGATGCCCTAAAGTTAACAGCCAAACCTCCGCCATTAGAGCAAGCTCAAAATTCAGGCACTCTCACTCAGAATGATTAAACTAGGGCACACCAGGGTCTCAAGTGTTGTGAACAAGGTAGAGCCAGACGCAGGACAAGAGGGTCACGACAAATCCACCAAACTTAACAACCTTGGGCCGACATACCAAAACCCTACTTTCACAGATTATACCAAATTACGCGCCAACAAGGCAACGCCCTCAAAAGAACGCCTAGGCACACCCAAAATTCAATCGACAAGATGAAGGGATGCGCAGTGCAAGCATTGAAAATTTGTAAAAGGATGGATCAAACCCTAGCTCAATAAATATGAAATTATGAAAAAACGAGCAAGGGCCGACCCAAATAATCATCAACAACAACCCGAAAGGTTCAATCACAAGCGCAAAGCAATAGGAGAAGTCAACAATGACTTACCATGGATTAAGTCTGAATGAATCTCGAGCCCAATGGTAATTACACGAACCAGGATGCCCTAGCGACGACAAATCAACTCGAACGCCCAAGGAAATCACACACGAGCAGATCAAATCCAACAACCAAAGCTCAAGAAGAACAAACTCAAGCGCCAGAGCAAATAGTAAATGAACAATGAAATCAGAAAGAGCGCCAAAAGACTTTAAATCCACCCACATTCGCACTAGAGAAGACGTACCTCAAGCATTAATGACCAACAAGACATAATAAGGAAATCCAGAAACCTGAGGTCGAAACAAAATTCTGGAAGAATCTGAGCCAGCCGGACTATCGTGGTGAGCATGAATTCCCCGAATGACGCACCCCTCCGGGACTCCTACAAAGTCCCGGACAATCCGCCTGAGCAGGAAAATCCTGGATTCAGCCAGAAACCTGGACTCTGGAAAATCCGACACTGACAGACGATGAACCAGGATCCAGAAAAATTCGAGTGAGCCGAAAAATCTCGGACCTAGGCCAAAACCCAGACTTCCATAAAAACCAAGTCTGATCAATTCAACCTTTAGGGCAAGATCAAGGTAAGCAAGACCAACATCCCAAGACCTCGAAAGGACAAATCCAATAAAAACCAAAGGTCCAAGAGACATCCGAAATCAAAAAAGGGGGTCCCTACTCCAAGTGGGGCGTGTGTGAAAAACTGCACAACAAATGGCGACTCCGTTGGGGAAATGCTCCAAAGCATTTTGATGACAAACTGGAATCAATAAGCCAGAACTCATGGTTTCAACTCATCCATCCAGTTACTACCTACGGTCAAACCAAAGAACCCACAAGTCATCAAAATTTTTCCTACACTAGGGTCAAAGTGTGTGCACATGCATTCATTATCCCCCTTAGCTGCAAAAGAAACCAAACTTGGTCTGAACAGGCTACATAAAGATTCATACTCTAAAAGCAACCTGGATAGAGCCTCGCTGCCAGTCAGGCATCCATAGCCCTGACGAGGTTATCTCTGTGATTCTCTTGAACATAGCTCTACTGCCAGTTAGGCGTCCATAGCCCTGGTAGAGATATTCAGATCCCCCTGATGGGTTGAATTCAATCTTTTAAATTTTCAATATTGCCTCTTTCTTTTCTGATATTGCTTGTCTTTCCACTGCTTTCATTTCAACCTATGAACAGTGAAGTTCACACTCAGGGATGAGAACCATAGTGGCACTAGAGCAGAAAAGGATTTTTCACCTATGCAAACTTCATAAGGACCTTCTGCAACTTCAGGTATCTTTAATATTCAAAGTGTGAGACCCTAATGTATTCCTGTTCAATCCGACTAGGGGGACTTTGTGCCACAAACATAAGGATAAGTGATATTAAGTAGAGAATTCATACCATGACGTTCTGGAAAGAAGATTAAAGTTTGAAAAGGAAATACTGAGAGTACCACACCTACTTTGTCACCACTGTCATACAAATGCAACAGGAGATCCCGAAAGGAGTAAGAACCAAGAGCAAGAGCAACACAAACCAAAGCAAAACAAGCCAAAGAAAACCTACTCTAACCAAAGCAAAAAATAGAAAGCAACCTAAACTAACTATATACAAAAGTAGAGAGCTGAAAATAGCTTAGGATTGGAAATAATGTTTCAAATATTGCCCATTGACAGGCAGCGGAATATCGTCCCCCGTGAGAGTCTTCAGACGGAAGGCATTATCTCCAAGTATTTCAGCAATTTGATATGGACCGAGCCACAGTTTATCAAACTTCCCATGGTCCCCTTTTCGATCATGAGGTTTATCCCAGTACAACACAAGATTAGAAATCGTAAAAGCTTTGACTTTAGCTCTTCGATCAAACCACCTTTTAACTACCCCCTGATGTTTGGCAAAGTTTTCGAGGGCATCGTCTCATTTTTCTTCAAGGTTTAGTAGCTCTGTCAACCTGGCCTCCCTTCTATCCCCCTCATCATAAAACTCATAAAAAAATTGCAAGGTTGGGATCTTGAGTTGAATAGGGAATACTGGCTCCAGACCATATACTAAGTGATAGGGAGATGTTCCGATGGATGACTTAAGCCTTGTGCGATCTACCCAAAGGGAAAACCGAAGCTGGGTATGCCAGTCTTTTGGGTTCCTCTCCAGCAACTTACGGATAACAGTCAATAAGTTCTTATTGGAGGATTATGCCAGGCCGTTACCCTGAGGATAGTAATTGGATGCAAACTTTATAATAATGCCATGATCAAAAGCCCAGTTTGAAAACTTTAAAGATGTGAAAGCAGGACCATTATCACAGAAAATAGAAATAGGGCATCCAAATCGATTAATAATAGCAGATTCTAGAAAATCAATCACTACCTCAAATTTACATTTCTGACAAGCGAAAGCCTCAGTCCATCTTGTGAAATAATTAGTAATGGTTAGAATATACCTGTGTCCCGTAGAAGATGGTGGGTTGATAGGGCCTATGAAGTCCATACCCCACTGAGCAAAAGGCCTTACCTCAGTAACCGGTTGAAGTGGAAGTGCTGCATATTTTTCCCTCGTTGTTGTAGTCTGACAAGTGTGACAGGTCCTAACATGATGGTGAACGTCTCTGAACAACGCGGGCCAATAATACCCAGCCCTGAAGATCTGATTTGTTGTGGCAATCGCAGAACCATGACCAGTGCCATACTTTTCATGAAATTCGTTCATTACCCTTTCAGCTTCTTGTTTCCCAAGACACGTCAAATAAATTCCTTCATGATTTTTCTTGTACAAAACAGCTCCCTTTAGCATAAAGCTATCACTCTTCAGTTGCAAAGCTCTCCTTTGAACAACATTAAGATGACCTGGAGATCACTGGTTCAGCAAGTAATAAACTATGTCATCATACCAGCCACCTAGGGAAACCTCCTCAAGATTATAATTCTGAATAGTCAGTTCAGGCCCCATTTCAGCCATAGTCTGAGTAAGTCCCTGCCCTCTTACCAATTTCATGGGCTGGATCTCAATATCATATTCTTGTAGCATTGTCACCCACTTAGCTCTACGCTCACCCAGCTCATTCTGCATCAACAGTAACTTAACTACAGGATCTGGGACAATTGCATAAACCTTATTCCTGAGAATATAATGTCTGAATTTCTTCACTTCTCTAACCAGGGCGTATGCCTATTTTTCTACATTCAGATATTTCAACTCGACATCTTTTAATGGCGCACTCATAAAAGCAATAGGATGCTCATTTCCCTCATTAGACTTTTGAGTCAACATTCCTGCACATGAATGGTCTGAGGCAAATGAATAGATGTAAAAGGGCTTACTATAATCGGGACTTACCAATACTGGAGCATCAGCAATGGCTCTTTTGATTTCTGCAAATTCCTCCTTTGCTTCTATAGTCCATTCAACTTTAGCGTCTTGCTTCAACATTGCATTCAGCGGTTTGACAATTTCAGCAAATCCAGTAATGAATTTCCTGACGAAGTTAATCTTGCCAAAGAAAGATTTCATCTCTTTTTTGCTAGCAGGTGGCTAAATCTTCAGTATGGCCTGCACTCTTTTTGGATCAATAGCAATTCCCTTTTCAGATATGACATGTCCCAGCAATTTCCCTTCTGTCACTCCAAAAATACACTTCTTAGGGTTCAGGGATATGTCGAATTCCCTACACCTTTGGAACACTTTGCGTAAGTCAGAGATGTGGTCCCCTCTGTTTTTGGAAAAGACAGTTAGGTCGTCCATATAAATAATAATGCACTTGCCTATAATATTTTTAAAGGAAATATTCATAGCCCTTTGAAATGTAGCCCCTGCATTAATGAGACCAAAAGGCATCCTCTTGTAAGCAAAGGTACCCCATTTAGTTGTGAAAGCAGTCTTGTGTTTGTCTTCATACTGAACCATTACCTGGTTGTAACCTGAATAGCCATCCAGAAAGGACATCATCTGAGAACCATTAACCACTTGAAGTACTTCATCCAATGAAGGGACTGGATAATTGTCCTTTTCTGACGATCTGTTCAGATTTCTGAAATCAACGCAAAGTCTGATTTCCCATTCTTTTTTCTTACTGGGACCAGGTTTGCCACCCACGTTGAATGCCTGACAGGAAATATAATTCAGGCAGACAGTAATTTCTGAGCTTCTTTCTGTATAACCAGTTCCAGTAATGCGTTAATTGGTCTCTATCTCTGCCTGAAAGGCTTAGCACCTGGCTTCAGAGGTATAGTCTGAGTTATTATTGATGTACCATAAGTTTTTAGGTCCTCATAACTCCAGGCTATCACATCCAGAAAGCTATGCAATGCTTCAATTATTCTTTGTCTTTCCTCTGGAGTGCATACCTTGCCGATAAAAATGTTATTGGCATTATCTTCAGTTCCCATATTGTAAGTATCACATTGTCCACTGATAGACTTCTTCTCAAACTCTTTCTCCTGATCTCTAATCTTGTCCAGATCAAAAATTTGTTCCAACTGTACCATTCCCCTTGGAATAGTATTAGACTTCAAATTTATCACTCCCTCCAAATCCAGTTCTGCTTCTTGGAGTTCTATTTTATCAATGATTTGGGAAGTGAAAACATTCATGTTTGTGATGAAGTCTAGGATATGCTTGTCATCTTCAAATACCTGAAAGTTAGTAACATTGTCTGGAACTGATGGCACAGGAGTTAATTCAACAGTAAACTTTTTCGAACCTGACAAAGATAGGGGCTGCAGGGTGCTTGCTACCTAAGCCAAAGAATCTGCAGTTTGATTCTTCTGCTATGGTATCAGTTGAATATTGAAGGCATCAAATCCCTCAATAAGGTCCCATACTCTATGCCTATAATTAGTCATTCTCCTATCGTGGCATGAATATTGTTTCCTTACTTGTTTAACTACCAACTCAGAATCACTAAAAACTTGCAGAACCTTAACCTTTTTCTTAAGTTCCATAAGAAGTCCATGAATCAATGCCTCATATTCTGCTACACTATTAGTACAGTGAAATTGAAGTCTATGGGCTGCAAAGAAGGTTTTACCTTTCGGGCTGATCAATTCGAACCCTGCTCCAGCTCCATGCTTGGATTTAGATCCATCAAATTTGAGAGTCCAGCATTCAGCAGCTGCAATCCTCTTCATCACATCCTTCGGCTTATTACTATTGGAGGGCTCCTCAGACAACACCACTTTCTTTCCTCTATAGTCTTCCTGGGGGCTTTGCATATCTATCTTGACCACTGAGGTTGGGATTATGCATTTCTGTACTTGTTCTACTACCGTCTGGCATAACCAGCACTTCAGCTCTGAATGGGAAGCATTGTGAACTCTACACCAATTAGGTAGGAGTAATTCTTCAAAGCTTGTCCTTCTGCCTAGGTGAACTTGGTTTTCAATACACTGTCTAATGAATTCCTGGAAGCTGTCTAGTAGGCTAATTTGATTGTCTTCAGATCCCTCCTCTTCCTTAATTGATTCTGTCATAACAGTAGCGTTGCTGGATTCTGTCTCTGTATCAATAGACATTGTATGTAGCATCAATACCTCCTCTGAATCTGAATCTTCATAAGGAGTTGACAACATATAATTTCCCATGTCTACTTCCGATATCAGAACTTCATTTGAAGTATTTTGGTACTCCGTAATCATGTATTTCATTCTTGGTTCTCTCTCGATTTTGATCTAATTTGGTACCCCTTTCTAGGGAAGCCACATGTGAGAGTGATTAGTAGATACATATCCATTTAAATCCTTAGTAAAGTCTCTCCCTAGAATCAGGCCATACGCATCAGGGATATCAGCTACTTGAATATTGATAACCTGTTGAATTCTTGGGTCAGAAGCTACTTGCATGTGAATCATGTTTAATTCTCCCACCACATTTACTTCAGTTCTATCCAACTGAGTTACCTTCTTCTAGGAGTCAGCAGGTGTAATCCCTAAAGCTCTACATACTCTGAATGGCATCACATTAGTAGAAGTACCAGAATCCAGTAAACAGTTATGTATATTTTTACCAAATATGCGCACAGAGATCAGGAATGGTGGGGTCTCTATCTTCCCTTGAAACAAATTTGGTTGAGTATCGATCTGAGCAACTTGGGTTTTGTCCTTCTCCTTTCCTTTGTCTCCAGGGGGTAAGTTAGTCCGACTGTGGGCTTGGTTTTGTGTCTTCACAGGCTGGGAACTAGAAGCCTTGTTGACACTCTCACTGGAGGATTTATCCAAAGACACTGGGTGTGCATTATAGGTACCTAGAACTGCATTCCTAATTGCAAGGAACCTCAGTAACTCGAATGCTGAAAGGTTTACCTTTAATTTCTTGAACTCCTCAACAACATAGAAAGCAATTTTCTCCTCACTCAAATTAGTTGGGACCTCCCTGGAAGATTCCTCCACCTTATCCTTACTTACTTGAACAACTTTTTCCTTCTGTGGGTCGGTTTGAGCTTGCCCTTCCTTTGAAAGGTACTGCCTGGAAACATGTGGAAAGGACGGATTATTACTAGCATTAGGATCTGGAGGGATATTGAAATTATTAGGAGGAATGGAGGTGGTGAAAGGACCCCCAGCCTGTGGGCGCCTATGGGGCATATCTCTTAAACCCTGCCTCTGGAACATCTGCACTTCTTCGACATAAGCTTCCTCCTTATCTAGGGGGCCATTATCATTTATTGCCTCCTCATTGAATAACTGAGCAACCTCATCTCCATTGCAGATTTGGTCTGCCTTCTCCTCCTGGGAATCAGATTCCTCTTCTGGAACATTTTCTTCACCTGCTGAAAAAGGAGCATGATTCAATACTAACACAGGAGAGTCATAGGGGGTGGAGGGAACAATTTCCTGACCATTTGCATTATTCTCCACCTCATACTAGAAAATAGAGGCCGCAGTTTGGAACTCTGGACATTCTAACTCTGAATGCTGGCATGTCTTATGGAGCCTACACCATCCTGACAGGGCAGCCTCAGCTAGATATACACCACTGGGAGGCTTATCTTGACTGACTGGCTGATTTGCAGATTGGTTGACAAGTTGATTGACTGGTTGATCCAATGGAGTGGGGACTCCTCCATTATTGGGTCCTATATTCCATGTCCTGCTCTGTCCCTATGATTGCATCCTATCAAATCATGATCCACTACCTTGTCCTCTATCAAAATTTTGTCTTCTGTCATTATTGAACCCTCTGTCATTATTGAATCCTCTCTCATTGTTGTATCCCCTATCCTGATTATATCCCCTATCATTATTGAATCCCCTGTCATTACGCTGTCCTCTATCAAAATTATGCCCCTGTGGATATTCTCTATTCTGATTGGATTGTATATTCTTCTGAGCAGCTTGTAATTGGCTATTTTGATTCCTTAGGTAAGTCACCTCTAGGTTTAACTTCTTTATCTGCTTAGCCATTTCATCAATCCTATCCTTATTCGGATCTCCATAAGGGGTCTGGATTGGATTACTCTGAGGAGGAACAAACATTGTGGCAGACCCTATGGACTGATGCAACACTTTAGAATTCTGCAAATAAGTAGGGAAACCAGTTAGCTACTGCTGATACAGGGGTTGGTTAACCTGCTGCTGGGGGGAGTTCATCATAGGAGAGACTTGGCTCATAGGGGGACCAGGATGTGGCACTAAAGGAAATTGAGGTACTGGATTCATGATTGGGGTGTGATTGGCGAGTGCCTGATTTACTGCCTGAACCTGATTTGGATGTGCAACTGGTCCTAAAGAAGGCAATGGTCTAGTCAAATGTTGCCTTAAATGTGTGTTGAGCTTGATGGCTTCTGTATAGGCATCAGTTAGGCTAGCTGGAGGGTTGGGTCTCCATTTCAGAAAGGTTGTTGTAAGGTTGTCCAATGCTTCATAATAAACTCCTAGGGCAGTAGCATCGTCCAAGACATAGGGGTCTTGAAGTCTGGTGTAGGCACGGTGGAACCTATTATTGAAACTGGATATGGGTTCATTAACCTCTCTCTTGACTCTAGTGAATTGCAGATACAATTCATTAGCACTAATGGGTATTCTGAACTTCTGTAAAAAGGCAGTTTCAAGATCACTCCAGTTAAGAATTGAACTAGATGGAAGGTGATTGTACCAGTAAAAATCCTCCTCTCCTAATGAGTAAGGAAACAACCTACAGGCGACATCTTCATGAGCAATTCCCTTGTCTTTGAGACTGGTTTGGAAGATCCTGACATGCTCTTCTGCAGTCCTGTTTGGGTCATTAATATGAAATTTTGAACAGAAATGCTCTGGGTTCTTGGGCATAACATTGTAGGTGTTGAAAGACAAGGGGGATGGATTATTGGCAAGGAAAGCCATCGGCAAATGTGGGGGTGGTGGTTGTGGTTGATTAATGATAGGTTGGGGTTGCTGAATGGGAGCTACCTCAAGGATGGGTATGGCCTCAACCTCTGGAAGTGAAAATGCGGACGATACTGGTGAAGGGATGGGTGATGATGATTCTCCCTTTTCTCGAGTCCTCCTTGACCTAGTGGGGAACTGTAATTCCTGTAAATATTCTTCTCCTGGGGTAGATCTAGTACTTATCCTATATCTCTCAGGAGAGATGGCATTTAAGAAATGATCTAGTGAGCTCATTCAGGCCCTCCTTCTAGCGCCAATATGTTGATGGTGTTTTCTACACAGAAACAACCCAGACAGAAAATGGTATTCTATCTCTCTTGAAAGGTGAATTCTCAACAACAAGCGCTAAAATCACCCCAAGGTCTCTCGGGTGTCAGGTCATGACAATGCATAAACAACTCAGATAATATGTGAAAATGCTAGTAATCACAATTGGACCTTACTACAAGCAAACTGTATCTTTCCAATTTATCAAATTTCACAATATGATGATCTTAAATCCTAAATCTAACCAAATGATAAAGAAACAGCAAAAGATGAGGGTGTGAGAGGTATAATGAAATCTAAACTATTTCTAAGATGAACAATGCAAATGATAGATATCTACAATGGACCAATCTCAAATAACCAATTCCTGCTTAACCCACAATGCAATATCACAAGAACGGTGCAATCTTCTAAGGCATATAGATTTTCAAATCATAGACATTCATCCACAATCGAACTAAGCACAAATAAATGTATGGTCCAGGTTGACTTCACCAGTCTACTACAATCAGATAGTTACTCGGAGTATTGACCAGAGATTGCTACAGACATTCCAAATATGAAATCATGAACATTATTCACTAATCTAATTTAATTCTAAATCTAACATCAATCCAATTTCTTCAAGCAATTTCAAAAGAAGGAACAACAAGAACCATGCAAGATAAACTAACACAAAGGAATTCACCAGAGAAACCAAAATGCCTTCAATTGTATTAGATCACCAAAGTATAGCAACAATTCCACTGTTCTGTGTTACACCACTTGCTGAAGAGAACTAACTACTACTTCTACTACAAAATGCTCTAGCTCTTCTCTTAGTCTAGCTTATCTAATTCTCCACTACCTGTTCAACCCTTACAAATGAGGCAACAATGTCAATTTAAAGAGAACCCCAAAACATGTCAGCCCAGCCAAACATTTACAAAATAAAATAGCCAAAACAAGTCAGCCTGAGGAAATTCAAAATAAGGCACACATTAAATGTCGGTACATCATCAAGGTCAGACACAACACATTCCCCAATGCAAATCAGATCAACACATGCCCTATAATAATAGGGAAGCACAAATCACGAAGTAGCATGGTATTAACTTCCACCTCCCTTATCTTTGTTCTGGTCCAGCAATTCATGAACTTTCACGAGTACCCTATCCAACTCAGCAACAGGTGGCAAGGGTAGGATTTTGAGCCAAAATTCAATTGAGTCAGTTTCTTCCTTCGACTGCTTAACGATTTTATCCCAATCACCCTTGTATGCAAGATACTTATCCATCACAGCCAGATAAGTCATCGCATCATCCAGTTGGTGCCCTATCACAGAATCCTCAATGTCTGGGGTATAGACATCATGCCACCATTTTTTCAATTGTTCAAAACTCAGGTACTTAGGGGTGATCTTCCTCCTACCATTCATTACCTCAAAAAAGGTTATACATCCATCATAAGCATTAGTCAAATTACCATCAATTTTCTTCTTTTGTTTATAGATCTTTCTGATAATCTTCTGCCGGATTTGTAGGGCTTCAAATCACTCCCAAGGCTCATTAACCCTAGATGAGGAGAAAATTCCATCGACCATCAGCTAATCCTTACCATACTCCATGATTTTCTTGGCTTTCTGCAATAAGAGATCAGTGTCCTCCTTATTCTGAGATAAAACATAATCTAATGAGTCCTTAGCCCTTACTGCATCCTTTCCAGTTGAAAGGATCTCCTTTATTGCATCATCTCCTTTAGCTTGTACCTCCTTTAACCAATTTACTGTAGCCTGAGTAGAAGCTTTCATCTTTTCTAACTTGGAAATAGTCTCCTGTGGCAAGAAACCAACAACAGCAGAAGAGGATGGGTGAAAAGATTGTAGAGGCTTCATCAGATCTTCCAGACATTTCCTAAGCTTTTCATTTTCTTTTTTCAGTTAATGCTTAGACTACATTTCCTTCCTCAATCTTGCAATGATCACTGCACTAGATCCCTCATATTCTTCAATATCTTGTTCCATAGAAGTAGGCCCAAGATTGATAGTCTGTATATCATAATCTTTCTCGATGACCTCATCTTTACTTTTATCAGCAGTAGGGGTAGCAATGTGAATAACCCTATTACTAGCTTTGTCCCTTTCAATCTTGGAAACCACCTTGGTTTCCTTCTTCCTCTTACCCTTTCCAATCTTAGCCAACACTTCATCCAAGTTGAGAGGAGTGTCTTTAACAATGACCTGTTTCCTTCTTATCTCTTTGTTTAGCTAATCCGGGACAGCAGGATCCACCCGGGTTTCATCCTCCTTAACCTCTTCATTCTGATCTACCACCTCATTCTTTTATTTTTCAGGAGATTGATTACCTTTGCCTTCCAACGTTGGCTCCTCTTCTTGCAGGGGTTATGGAGTCTTAACAAGAACATCATCCTTCTCAGGGGATCTATTACCTTTACTACTTGCAGCAGAGTCCTCATACTGTACCAACGGAGAAGGATGCATTTCAACATCTCCTACCTCAAACTCAGCAGCTGCGCCATAAATTTCCCCTTCCTTAAATGGTTTTTCCTCTTCACTGGTCCCATGCTCTTCATGAGTTGTCTACTCAGGTATACCCAACGAAGGAGAGGTGTCTTTCTGGTGTTCCACAGTGGATGATATTGGAAGAGGATCTTCCTTTTGCATAGTCTCCTTGGGAGATGGGGTCCTTGACCTTCTCGAATAAACCCGGGGTTTCTCTCCTGAGCTCTCCACATCAACCACAAGAGGGTCTGCCTTATCCTTGGACGTTCCCTGATCTTTCTTCTTAGAAGCCCTGGTTGTCTTTGCCCTTTTTGGCTTTGGAGGAGGGTCTTCTTTCTCTGCTTTCTCAAGTTATTCTTCTTCTGCAGACTTACCTATTTTCAAAGTTTGACTCCTCTTCTTTCCCTTGGGTTTCCTTTTATGTTCAGGCTCACTCTCCTTAGGGCCTCTAATTTTAATCTTGAAAGGTGAGCCTACCTTAGTTTTTCCTATAGAATCATCCTCACCGGACTCCTCTGAGGTGGAATGAGCATTCAAGTATCCCATAAGATGTAAAGTGCAAGGTACCTTCTCGCTCTCCAATTCCCATACTTTATGTTTCATCCATGACTTGGTGGACTTCATAATAGGAGCCATTAATTCCTTCAACTCAGCTATCTCACTTTCTACCCAGTTTACCTCTCCAATGGGTTTTTCCTTGACTGATTCAAATGCATGATCTTGGACTAAATTCCCATCATCCTCTAACTGGTCAGGAATCAACTTGACATTGTACATTCTGATTACATTAACTGGAAGCCTAGAATATCTTTTCTTCCTCACCTCAAATTCATCCTTGTTGTTCACCCAATAGTCCTCTAGATCATCTTTGTGGTGATATTCTTTAGTAGCCTTCTTCTGTTCTTCACCAGTGATGTCAAAATTTACCCTCTTGGAATGGAAAGAGAAGCCAAAAGTACTCAACTCCTCCCCTGATGCTTGAGCTGATTGGATTGAAGGGAAAACCTCACTTATACCAATTTTCAAAGGAAAATCCCCACCAAACCCTGTCTTGTGCTTCTCCCTTTTGACAACAGCATCAAAATCACATATCTGCCAGGTAACCTCCAAGAGTATGATATGGTCAGTGGGATATCTTTGCAGTCTGTATGGAGCAGTTGGACATCCATCAATTCTGATATAGGAAAAGGTGGGGAATTGTATAAACCAGGCTCCATATCTTTTAATCAGTTCCTTGGCTCCATCAGAAATTCTCACATGCTCTGCGTTCTGAAGCAACCTGGTAATATGCATAGTGAATGCATCATTTGCTCTTCTATAATTCAGATTCCCTAGGTGCAGCTCAGGATACACCTCATAGATGACATCTTGCCCAAATGTTCCTTTTGGACTCAATCCCCTGTATGGATAAAATCTGGCAAGTACATATACCACATAAGATGTCATGGTGAATTTCTTGGTTTCTACCACATCTGTCATCTGCCTGTCAATCATTGCACTGATATTCCCTACCCAATGGTAATTAATGCATTGCCCAATCCTGTTAATGACGTGCACCATCCAATTCTCCAATGCCCCAGCACTCTTCAAGCCTGCCACCCTGCTTAACAGTGTGATTACATCATATATATCTTGTCGGAACTTGACCCTGTGTAACTGTTTAGGCGGCTTGGAGAAATGAGATTTTGTCTTTTCAAGCCAGGAATTGATCATCTGATGGGCTTTGGCAGGTTCATCCTCATAATAAGGCCTAGCCATGTCCATGTCCAAGGCACACACACATGCATGCTAAGTCTGGCATATCAAATGCTTGGGCAATGGAAACTGGATTGAAATTTGCCAATACTCTCCCATTAGTGCTGACAATCCTCTGCGTATCAAAATCATAATGTCGGGCACACTCCAATATCAATTCATAGCATTGCACCGCAGGAGGAAATCCTACCACATGAGCCTGTCCGGATTTCACAACTCCCTTGGTCAGGACCGATAAATCCTTCTAAGCTAATCTTTCTTTGAACTCTTCATATCTCCAAGCACCTACATTCGTATCCGAGACCTCTGACCAAACTGAAGCCACCTTACTATCCGGCAACTAACTCTTCATATCCAACCTTGTTCTTTCAGCATCTGTAACCGACGATCCCTCTGCATCTCCCTTGGACTTTCCTACCGCTGCCTTGCTTGATTCAGCCTGCATTCATAAAATAGCCTCATGAAAATCCAATTATCATCCATATTTCAATCAAAAGGTTAGTCTCGAAACCACATAAAATCATTAAGATAAATCATTAATCATCAATCTCAAAAATTCTAGAAAATTGGGTAATCCGGGAAAATGGGGTGATCCGGGAAAATGGAGTCGGGGCAGAATTTTAGAGAAATCCGACCCAGACGGACTCATGCTGCCAAGCCATCATTCATCAAATAAATCAGCAGTATAGACAAAGACACGCATGATTATCACCAGATTCACCCACTAAACAACAAGAAATCATTCTCCAACATTCAATTCATTATCCCAATTTCAAAAATCAGAATCATGCAGAACCAGGCAGAAAACCGAAAAAATTCGGACAGTTTGAATTTCTACGGATAGCTTGAAACTCCGGGAAAATTCATCATACTCCGGGGAAAGGAAAAATCTGGGAAAATTCGGGTGCACAGAAATTCCGCAGACACCTCGGAAACCCAACGATCATTCTACACGCAGACAGTTCGTAAAGAAATCTTACAAAACCTCCCATCTGAATCTAATGGACACGAAATCAATCCCAATAAGTCATATTTTGACTATACCTAAATTTAAATTCCCAAAACTCTCAAATGGTTGATCCTTGTGACAAAACAATGATGCCCTAAAGTTAACAGCCAAACCTCCGCCATTAGAGCAAGCTCGAAATTCAGGCACTCTCACTCAGAACGATTAAACTAGGGCACACCAGGGTCTCAAGTGTTGCGAACAAGGTAGAGCCAGATGTAGGACAAGAGGGTCACGACAAATCCACCAAACTTAACAACCTTGGGCCGACATACCGAAACCCTACTTTCACATATTATACCAAATTTTGTGCCAACAAGGCAACACCCTCAAAAGAACACCCGGGCACACCCAAAATTCAATCGACAAGATGAAGGGACGCGCAGTGCAAGCATTGAAAATTCGTAAAAAGATGGATCAAACCCTAGCTCAATAAATATGAAATTACAAAAAAATGAGCAAGGGCCGACCCAAATAATCATCAACAACAACATGAAAGGTTCAATCACAAGCACAAATCAATAGGAGAAGTCAACAACAACTTACCATGGATTAATTCTGAATGAATCTCGAACCCAATGGTAATTACACGAACCAGGATGCCCTAGCGGTGACAAATCAACTCGAACGCCCAAGGAAATCACAAGCGAGCAGATCAAATCCAACAACCAAAGCTCAAGAAGAACAAACTCAAGCACTAGAGCAAATAGTAAATGAACAATGAAATCAGGAAGAGCGTCGAAAGACTTTAAATCCACCCACACTCTCACCAGAGAAGACGTACCTCAAGCATTAATGACCAACAAGAAATAATGAGGAAATCCGAAAACCCGAGGTCGAAACGAAATTCTGGAAGAATCCGAGCCAGCCGTACTATCGTGGTGAGCATGAATTTCATGGACGACGCACCCCTCCGGGACTCCAACAAAGTCCCGGACAATCCGCCCAAGCAGGAAAATCTCGGATTCAGCCAAAAATGCGAAATCTGGAAAATCCGACACTGACAGACGATGAACCAGGATCTGAAAAAAAACGAGTGAGCCAGAAAATCCCTGACCTAGGCCAAAACCCGGACTTCCATAAAAACCAAGTCTGATCGATTCAACCTTCAGGGCAAGATCAAGGTAAGCAAGACCAACATCCCAAGACCTCGAAAGGAAAAATCCAATAAAAACCAAAAGTCCAAGAGACATCCAAAATCAAAAAATGGAGTCCCTACTCCAAGTGGGGCGTGTGTGCAAAACTGCACAACAGTAAGCATGGATTTTGTGGTAGGCCTTCCTAAGACCAAGACTGGTTTTGACAGTGTCTATGTAGTAGTGGATAGATTTAGCAAAATGAGTCATTTTATCCCTTGCAAAACTACTCATGATGCTAGTTACATAGCTCATCTCTTCTTCAAGGAAGTTGTAAGGATCCATGGATTGCCTTTGAGCATTGTTTCAGACAGGGATGTGAAGTTCATGAGTCACTTTTGGAAGACTCTATGGAGTGATTGGGTACCAACCTGTCATTTGGATCAGCTTACCATCCTCAAACCGATGGGAAAACATAGGTGGTTAATAGAGTGTTAGGTAACCTTCTAAGATGCCTAACTAAGGAGTATGGACAGACATGGGACGTGGTTATCTCACAGGATGAGTATGCATACAATGACAGTGTGAACAGAACAATAGGGAAGAGTCCCTTTTGAAGTTGTGTATGGGATGCACCCAAGAGGCATATGTGAGCTCAGAGATCTTGGAGCTATGGAACATAGAAGTGGACATGCAGAGGACTTCAGTCAAACCATGAAAGAGATTCAGGAGCAGGTGAAGAAGACAGTCACTGAGGCTACACAAAAGTTGAAGGAGAAGGTAGATTTGTCAAGGAAGGATGTGCAATTTGCAGTAGGAGACTATGTCATGGTCCACCTTAACAAGTCAAGGTTGCAGAAGGGAATTTCAACCAAGTTGCAAATGAAAAGAGTAGGACCATGCAAGATATTAGCCAAGTATGGTAAAAATGCATACAAGTTAGAGTTACCTACCAGTTTAGGAATCTCACCATTTTTCAATATAGTTGACATGATCAAGTACAAGGGGTCAGGCAATGATGTGGATCAGAACAGTAAGGAGATCTTCAAGGACATCAGCAATATATCCTTACCTAATCAAGACAAGCCTCAGGCAGAGAAGATCTTGGAGTCAAGAGTGAAGAAGGCTACAAGACACAAGGTATACATGGAGCATCTTGTCAAATGGAGGAAAAAGCATGAATCTGAGGCTACATGGATGGATGAAGCTCAGCTTAAGAGGTAGGGCATAGATGTGTCATTACCCTCTCCTAACATTCCTTAGAGTTTGTCTAGAGGGGGGAGAATGGTGCAGGAGCACCTAGGAAACACTAGGCTATGGGTAGTCTAGGATAAATTTAGTGTAAATGCTTTTCTAAGAAGGTCATGTTGATGATTGGAATTTGAGTTAGAGTGTTTTCTTTTCTTGATCAGGAGTGATCAGGAGGGAGTTTGTAACTCATGTTTCTTAGTTGTTTAGGAGTTAGCAATAATTGGCAAAGGTGGCAAAATGGGACATTTTGCACCTTTTGCCACTTGATTATGGAAATGTCCGACCCAAGGGATTGGTAACTACCTTGGAGAGGATTTTTAAGGAGTTGCTCGAGCTGAGAGCAAGGTTGGTTGGTTTTTGATTTGTAATAATTTCATGGAGTGCAATTAATACTGTGATATTGAAGAACACCTTCTGGTTTATGGTTTTGGATTTATGCATTGATGGTTTGATGGTTTGATCAGATGTTGAGAGTAGAGTAGGTAGTGTAATTCCTTTTCAGGCTTTGCTTAGTTCAATAGTTAGCTTGTTGCATCAGTTCAAGCATTTGTTTTTGTTAGGTTAGTTCATTTCTTGCAATTTTTGTTCCGACTGTCAGACCGGCAGAGATGGAGCTCTAGACTGTGTTTCCCCTATACCTGGTGTATGGGTTCTTGGAAACAGAGGCTAGACTCCATGTTTGTACATAAGGTAGAGGTAGGAGTCTTTAGGAGTTAGGAATCCATGGAAAAAGACTATTCCTAGGCAAGCTTGGTAGTGCCCGGCTAGGACAGTCAAAGAGTGTAGAGCACTAAGGTTGCAGGGGTGCCAATCTCCTGGTGAACCACGGTGTGGAGAGGATGTGGAATACCTTGCAGAGGCTTGGAAACAAGAAGGAGGCTTAACATAGACTGGGAAGTGGCAAACAAACTGACTGATCTCAAGGAGGTCAGAAATTGGCTTAAAACAAGCCTAAATTTTCTATGTTAAGGGTTGAAGTAGTGTATGGACAGTGGAGGCTCCAAACCCCAAAAATCTTCAAGGTGTGGGCAAGGGTACCACGAATCCCGAGAAAATATTTGGATTCATTTGGAGAATTTGGGCTCACTCCATTTTTCTCGGGTTAGGAGGCCTAGTTGGGGCTCTAGGCCTTGTAGCCTTTTCTAACCCTAGGAGAGGGTTTGGTGGAAGCGATGGAGAATTGAAGTCTAGTGATTGATCAAGAACCCTAATAGGTTGCTATGAATCTTTTTACTACATCTCTACACCCCTGCAAGAACCTAACTAAATTTTGGGAGTAATTGGCCTTTAGGGAAGAGTAAGGGTCAAGGGTGAGATAGTGGCAAGGCACCAAGATTGGCTTGGTAGAATGGAAGAGTGATGATAGTGGGGTTGGCCAATAGGACCAGGGGTACCTATACCTAAGATAGTACCTAAAGGTTAAGGTGGGAGAGTCACCTAGGAGTTCTTGAGAACAAGGACCCAGAGCATGGGACAATGAGTGTTCCACCCAACCCTACCCTATCACCTGATTTCAACAAGGTTTCCACTATAGAGTGTGATGCAAGTGGCTTTGCAATTGGTGTAGTTTTAAGTCAATAGGGCAGATTTGTGGCTTTCTTTAGTGAAAAGCTTAATGAAGAAAAAATAATTTATTCTTCCTATGATTTGGAGTTGTATGCAATGATGCAGTCCCTTAAGAACTGGAGACACTACCTTTTTCCCAAGGAGTTCATTGTTTTCACTGACAACCATGCTTTGCAATTTCTAAATAGTCAATACAAGATGAGTCATAGACATGTAAATTGGGTAGAGTATTTGCAAAGCTATACCTTCACCATCAAACACAAAAAAGGACAATCCAACAAGGTAGCAGATGCTCTAAGTCAGAGGTCAATGTTGTTGCATGAAATACAACTTCAAAGTGTGGGAATATAAGCCTTGAAAGGTATGTATACTAAGGATGAAGAATTCAAAGAGGTATATGTTGTTTGTGATCAGTTTAAAGATGATTTTTATGAGGAATATTCTAGTTTTTTGTTGCAAGATGGCTTGTTGTTTAAAGGTGCTCAATTATGTATACCAAGGTGCTCCATGAGAGCTAATTTGATAAAGGAGAAACATTGTGGCAGTTTAGGACATTTTGGGGTTGATAAGACATTGGAATAGGTAAGGATATTCTAGTTTTGGCCAGGGATGCAATTAGATGTAAGGAAATTTGTTGAAAATTGTGTAATCTATCAAAGAGCCAAGGGTTTTGCTTCCAATGCAGGTCTTTATCATCCCTTACCAATACCTGACAGACCATGGGAGAGTCTAAGTATGGATTTTGTACTAGGTTTTCCAAAAACTCAGAGGGGTTATGATAGTGTATTTGTTGTTGTGGATAGATTTAGTAAGATGGCTCACTTTATTCCATGAAATTGCACAAATTATGCTTCTCATATTCCCAGGTTATTTTTTAAAGAAATAGTTAGAATTCATGGTCTTCCATTAACAATAGTTTTAGATAGGGATTCAAATTTTATTGGTCACTTTTGAAGGACCCTTTGGAGGAAGCTTGGAACAAATTTTACCTTTGGTACTGCCTATCATCCACAAACGGATGGGCAAACTGAAGTTGTCAATAAATCACTTGGAAATATTTTGAGATGCCTCACAAAAGAGCATGGCCAACAATGGGACTTGGTTCTTCCACAAGCTAAATATTCTTACAATGATTCCATCAATATAAGCATAGGGAAAAGTCCATTTGAAGTGGTGTATAGTTTGAAACCTAGAGGTGTATTTGAGATTATGGATTTTAAGGGAATGGAGAAGAGAAGTGTTGAGGGAGAAGAATTTTTAGAGGCAATGAAGGAGATACACCAACAAGTTAGAGACAATCTACATAAAAGTGTTGAAAATTATAAGAAGCATGGTGACTTGAAAAGAAGGGATGTACAATTCAAGGTGGGAGACTTGGTCCTTGCACATTTGAAGAAGGAAAGGTTTCCAAAGGGAAGTACACCAAGTTACTAATGAAGAAAATTGTTCCATGTAGAGTGGTCCATAAGTTTGGGGCCAATGCCTATGAGATAGAACTCCCTCCCAGAGTGGATATCTCTCCTATTTTTAATGCTGCTGACCTATACCCTTTCAAGGGATCTATGGATGAAGGTACAGGTGTTGATGCAGATGTTGTTGATGAAGATTGGGTCAAAGATCTACCACCTATTGAGCCATTGAAGCTTGAAACCATTTTGGACACTAAAGAGGTGAAGAGAACAAGGCACAAAGTCTATAATGAATATCTTGTGAAGTGGAAAGGCCTACCCCCTGAAGATGCAACATGGATGATAGAAGAGGATATTAAAAATTATAGAACTACTGTCCAAGAGCTGATCTTAGGTAGAACCTGAGATTCTTTTCTCTCCAGGTGTATGGTGCAGGGGCACCATGTCAATTTTGGTCTTTTGATGTAAATTAGTGTCTATGTTTGGGTTTGATGTGTTTGATCACACTTTTATGTAATAAGGCCTATTTGAGAGCATTTTTGATGTATTCAAGTTATATAGGGTCTAGTTTTTTAGTTTTTTCAATTTTGTTAAAATGTTACAAAATTTGCTTATGCAACTTTGCAATTTTGGCATATTTAGGAAGTTGAACGGTCACCTTTTTGAAAATTGGTTGGAGACCATTGGTTTTTAGTTGTAAAAATTTTAAAAAGGCCTCACAAACTTTGAGGAAACTTCTGGAAGTGATTTTGGAGGAAAGACAATAAAGTAAGCTCTATTTTCTATGAATTTTCTAAGTTTTCTATTGTTTATGTGCATAGTACGGCTCCGTATTATTGATTATTGATATTAAATTCATTTGAAAGGTTAAGGGAATGAATCTACTATGATTTGGTTTTGATTTTTCTGAATTTCATCAAGATTTAAGGTAATTAGGAGTTTTTCTTTGTAAACTGTCTGAAAACCCTAGGTTCAAGGGTTTGAAGACAAAAATTATGATTTGCAGTCCATTCCATTGTTGAAACTTGGCAAAACTCAGTGGAATAGAGGGGTTGACTATTTTTTATGATTTTGAAGTTTTTTGAATAGGAGATGGAGTTTGGAGTGGATTTGAGCTTTCCCTAGCCTAACATCTTCATGTGTTAGGCTTAGGAATGCTAGTAGATTTGAGATTTTGCAAGGCAACAAATTTGTGATGAGTTGTGGTGAAAGAAAGTGAATATTGGGACCTTATATGATGTGCTTAAACCTTTGGAGTGGTATTTTGAAGATTGGTGTGTGAATTTATCATACTTTCTTTAGAAAAGTGGCCTAATTTGGCCTTGGAGCAGTGTAACAGACCTAGTTTGATAAAGTTGTTCCAAAATAGCCCTATTCTCAAATGAGATGTGTTGTAAAGGGGCCTAATGGGTATCTGAGATGGTCTATGGTTTGTGGGTTAATGACATTCTCTAAAATATATGCAAAGAAAACATGTTTGCAGACCTACAAGGAGAATTGAGAGTTTGTATGTGAAATCACCATAGTTGGGGTTTAGAATCTTGAAGGAGTTGATGGATTGTGTTGTGTGAACTACTCCACGCTACTCTGCATCTAATTTTCTAGTTTGTTTTGAACTGTGGGAACAAGAATTGTGTACTCCATGATTTATTTATTTGTATCAAATGTGGGTAATACCATGGTTGTTGCAGGCTTTGAAGTTATGGCAGACACACTTTCATTAGTTGCTTCTTTTCTTTTTTATTCAAGTCTAATTTCTTTTTAAACTCTTCAATGTAATCAAAACATGGGGATGCAAGAACAATGGAATGCTTGAATGGTGAAGGAATAGGAGTACTTGCAGTTATTAATGATGTCGCAACCACACTAACTGGTAGTGGGAAGTGCCTAGAAATAACTCCTTTGTGGTGGATCCACTGGTAGTGTGACTTGGACCTGTCAAAATACTTTGCCTCTTCTATATGCCTTGATCACCTAGTGTTTCTATGGTATCTTGTATTGTTGTCCTGTCGTGTGTAATTTTTTGTTGTAGCACATGTTGACCACTACTAGTGCTACTACCCATACCATCGCCACCAGTGGTAATGCTAGTTTCACTAAGCTCTCCACCATGGGCATGTCCTAGTTGTGATTGTATCTGACCATGAGGATGATGATTTGAAGCTCTAAAAAATTGAATTGTTTTGGCTCTACTTGTATGCCCTTGGTCTACTATATTAGCTCCAAGGCGAAATTTATCAACTGGTTTTCTATGATTTACATCTATTATTTTAGGAATTCCTTGTCCTTGGGACCCCAAACCACCACCTTCATAACCCATTTTTTTAGCTATGGCTACTCCTAAAGTATATGCTTCTTTTGTCGCCTCACTTAAACCAACTTTGACATGTCTTTGTTCTTCCCTATCATCATTAGATTCATCATCAGTTTCTTTATCTTCATGTTCATTGGGATGCTCTTTATTCCACAATTTTCTAAACTTATGATCTTCTTCATTATCTCCATGCTCTACAAGATCTCTTGGATCACCTAGCTCCTTCCTCATAGACCAAAAGGCAGCAATTTTTTTATCGTGACCAATTTTTATCTGTAGCTTCCTTATCTAGAGAATCTGGTATTTTTACTCTACTAGATGGTTTATCACTTTTTTCATAAAAATTGTTGTACCTCCTAATTATCTTTCAATGCAATGCCATAATTTCTGCCAACAATTGTTCAAAAGAAATACCATTCTTAGCAACACTTTTCTCCATTGCTATTTTGACCTCATCCCAAGAATCCTTGTTTCTCAAGTTTTCAAGCAAGGGTTTACTTTTATGTTGAATTATACTTGTAGAATTCTTATTGGCCACAATCATTGATTTAATGGTGTCACATGGATCATATATCCAGTGATAGTTAGCATCAAAATTAAAAAAATTCAAAAGATTATGTGCCACACTAAATGCTTTTCTCTCAAATGTGAACCCTCCACATGAAAAAGGTAAAGAATTAAATAAGGCATTCTTTTTCTAACCAACAAAGTGTAGTTCATCAGTACTCTGCATCTGCCTTACAGATTCCAATGCAAAAACCCTTTCTATCACATGTATTGGAAGTGGAACTGTGGAACCCAGAATAGGGTGGTGCATTGCAATGAGTAAACTAAAGACTAAAATCTCCTAGTGTGTTGACCATCTCACTTAAAAATAAATTCACTTATCATTAGAAAGTTCTTTTTTTTTCAAACATTAAAGTGAATGAAACATCTACATGGTTCTTTCGAACTACACAATTAGTACATGGTTGACAACATTTAAAAAAATCCATTTAGTCCTGCATTGAAAACAAATTCTAAATTGTTGATCTTTGTAAATCTAATGGTTATAGGGTGATTCTAGAGGTTGAAGTTTGCAAGCCTAGTGCTCTATGCATCTCATTTTGGAATGCAACTACATTCATACATAAAATGTTCATCAAACAGTTGAACTTGATTAAATTTACGATATAAATAATAAACATGTGTTTTAAAGGGGCCGATAACTTAATGTTGAAAAGGACTTAATAAAATGAATGATGATATCAGGGGTAGGAACTAGGGAAGATCAATGCAAAATTAAAGTGAATGAAACATTGAAGCATCAACGTGTTGCTTCCAGAGTCTGAACTACACAATTAGTACATGGTTGTCTTGCATTGACATCAAATTCTAAACCATTGATCTTTGTAAATCTAACAGTTATAGGGTGATTCCAGAGGTTTAAGTTCACAATCCTAGCACTCTGTTCATTTTATTTTGGAATGCAACTACAACCATACATCAAATTTTCATCGAATGGCTAAGTAATTTATGATATAAACAATAAACATGTGTTTTAAAGTTGTTTTAAACTTTAGTGCACTAGGATTGACATCAAGTCCAAGGGGTTGGTAACTTAACATTGCAAAGGACTTAATAAAATGAATAATGATATCAGGAACTGGGGGAGAAGGTCAATGAAAAATTATAAATCAATAACATTTCGGTAAACCCTAACAAGATTGACAAATTTTAGTGTTTATAATGTTTTTTGTCAATTTGATGACAACTTTCTTTTTTCATTTGTATTGCTTTATGTTTTACTTTTAAATATGCATGCATTTATTTCATAAATAGATAATACTTATTTCTTAAAGGAAAAAAAATGGATTTGAATAGATTCATAAACACTAAACTTAGAAAATATTTGTTTACTTTAAATGAATAACGAAGAATAACACAACCATTTATTTTATTATAACTGAATTACAATGTCGCATTAATACATATCTTTTTAAAGATGAGTCATTGAGTAGAGCATGCAAGTTCCAAGCTCTTGTTTTGTATAAATAACATATGTTACTTTAGTATTTTACATAATACAAATACAAATGTAAGCGCCAAGCTTCTACTAGATTGCTAGTGACAACATAATACCAATTTCACTCTAAAATTAAATGCATGGTGATGGGACTTGCCGAGTCAACCATGGGCTCTAAAAATAAATGCATGGAACTTGCTTGGTAATCCATGAGCACTGAAAATAAATGCAAAAGACTTGATTGGGAAAGCATGTGCTCTCAAATACAAATGTGGCTCTGGAAATACAAATGCAAGGGATTTTCCTGGCCAGCCATGTTGGGGAAAAGGGAGCTATGAAGATGCAAAATGTATCTATTCTGATTGAAAACCAGAGTTATGTAGAAGATGAGGGGTTTTAAAATTGCTCCCATCTTTTGCACATAGCCTCTATGCACTGGGATAGCACTTATCTCCATCAGAGCTCCTCATCCTGGTTCAAAACCTGCCTCAAAAGTTAGGTGGACCAGATCAACTTCTTTCCAATTCCACCCATTCTGAACTTGAAGGAAATTGGTCTTTTACTCTGTAACTACATAACTGGAGGTAGGAGAATTTAGAGTATCCCCAATAATACCACATCACCTTCTTCCCGAATCCTTATTAACCCTACAAAATGAAAATCCTTATGACAATTTAGAACATTTCACTCAATAGTAAATCCTTTTTAGCCTTCAATGAATGATTCCAGTTGTGTTCACTATCCCTATTTATGGACAACAGTGCCACTACCAGCCTAATCCCTGTGTACACCTCACACGTGTCACATGTGAGGTTGGGTATATTGATAATCATGATTTGTGCAAACCAAAAAACCAACTTAATTGATTTGTGTAACTTAAAGTTAAGCCTTACATTTACAATTAAAAATTTAAAATGTTTAATTTGATTGACATCTAGCTACATGCAAACTATATCTCAAGCTAACAATCTATCAAAATTTCCAGTGCCACTCAAATGATATGAAATCATTACAAATCTTGTTTCACTAGATCACTGGATTAATGACATCATCATCTATGATTCTACAATACATCGTGCATATTTCAATATAAAGCTATCCAATAAATCACTTTGGATATCCATATGGCATTAATTTTCACTGTCGCCCATAGTACCACAACCACACTTTCTTCAAAAAGATTGAGAATTTCAATTAAATGAAATGTAGCACTTTGAGGAATTGAAAATAGAGAATTAAATGGCATTAAAAAGATTGAGAATTTCCAAGAATGGAGCCACAAAAATTATTTTAATTTAAGTAGCTAAAGACTGAAGTACACAATACATAGCTAGCCTGGCCAAAAAGTCACTAACTGTGACAAAAAAATAGTCACAAAATACATATTACAAGAACTGTTAAACACTGTACAATAAAATAGACATGTGAAACATCACATAATTCATTACTATTTTTTTTTGTAACATTAACTGAGGCCATCAACCAGGTGTTTAAGTAGAAGGTGAATCGAATTTAACAAAGTAACAACAGAGAAGAAAATTGAATCACCCAATACGTTCCTCCAAAACTCTAGATCCTTTAATGAGTCATTTTTTATATCACATAGCAGACCCCATCTCATATTAACTAGGGCAAGAGCCTGTGTTGTAGAAGCATGTAATTCCACTTTTCGGAAGACTCCACCAACAGGCACTAACCCACTTTCAAAATTTTAATGCTCCAGTTCCAACTCCAATGAAGAAGTAGAGTAAATGAAAGGCTGCAAATAACATATTGCCAGCGTCTTCACAAAATATTTTTCAAGCAAAATTTCCATGCAATTGGACAAGAAAGCTGAAGCTACCTCAATATATAGAGCACAAGGGTTGTTCTGAAGCCATTCCCTACCCACAATTATTCTCATAACATCCTCAACCTACACACAAGGAATTGTAAAAACCATACCCAACTTTTTTCTGTCATATGCATCATCCCTTCTTTTCTCCCAAAAACATTTGGGTAGCATAACAACCATGAAGACTCCATAATATCAAAGTTAAATTGAGAATAGAGAAGAAAGAAATCAAAGAAAAATATATTATGAATGATATGAAGAACATCAATTTGGTGAAGTATATATAGAAGTTAGAATGAAGACAATGAGTATGACATCAAATACTCACACTTAACATTTAATTCACCACTATCATTGATGTGACAATTAACATTTAATTCACCATTTGAATCCTTAATCATTGATGTGACAATATTATTTCACCTGTGCATAACCCTCAAACTAGATGGATGACCCAGATTAAGATGTCTTGCTTACCTTTAAAACATGTGCTTAAAAGGTATGTCCATGATAGATGACAAGATGGCTACATCACTCAACATTAATTTCTAGGTTAATTCAATCGAGGGAATGTGTGGCAGGATCACAAAAATATTTATTCATAAAGAATTCAAGACATGTAACACGTTGGTTTTCATTTCTTGGAACAGTCTCCATAAGGTTGCGGGAGGTTTTTCTACAAATAGGGGTTGTTGTGCTCATTTTTCTCAAATTGGCTTAGTTCTCTTGACAAAAACTAAGGGGCAATGGAGAATCCTCTGTTTCTAAATTCCATGAAGTAGCAGAATGCTTTCTGTGGTGAAATCACTAAGAAATGACTAAAAGGGATAATGGTGTCCAAGCACCCACTAACCTGCTCTAGGTGATAAAGGGTGTTTTAGGCCCAAAATTTCTGCTGGCTACCCAAAAGCTTAGGGGGAATTCAGAAATACCTTCCATCTTTCTAACAATGCTCGTGTACATGGGTGTCTCAAAAGCTTGGGGGAAGCAGCTATGCTAAATGATTTTTCCACACTCTCTGTTGGAAAATATTGATGCGACACTAGACAACATCAACGACAATTTCATGACCCCTCTCCCACTACACTACCACAAGGCTCAAGGGAATGAATGGTAGGTATTAAAGATTCCCCTATTGCACTCATTGGACCATGAAACCATAAAAAATTGATGGGGGAGATTGAAAAGTGTATCAACTTTCTTCTGCATGCGAATGACATTCTCAAAGACCAACCGAAGGGTTGGGTGAAGGCATTTGCGGTGATAGAAGCTCTCGATGGGGAAAGGTGGTCTTCGGATGAGGAGGATTGGGAGTTGGGCACTGGTGAAGAATGGGTAGCAAATGACACCAAGAGCTGGGAGGAATGAGCAAACCATCCTGCCCATAGAGCCTATGGTGGTGATTGTCTGGTGATTCTGAATGCAATCAAAGCCAAGAAGAATAGCGAGGCCGACTACAACAATGCATAATTTGGTGTCTATGGAAGGTAATTTTGGTTTGTGATGGTTTGTTTGTATTTTGTATAAGTTTCCAATGTCAGTTCATTCAATATTTTGGTTCTGTAATGTTTTGTGGAAATGAAAGCTTCATTGTGAATACTGCTAGGATGAGTCCTTGGTGACTTGGTCAAGTGTTTGATCCCATCTGAGGAATGTAAGAACTCTTTTTGATTAATAAAGAGTGTTTCCCCATATAGCAACTATTTAACTATTTGAATATGTTTTATAGATTTTATTGTGTTGTTAATTTTTATCATCAAACCCATCGTTCCCCTAGGTCGATGGATTGGTCACCATGATGACTCCAAAGGTTTAAGCCATAACTTAAGCAACCTTCATCTACTAGTAGCCAGTCAACGATAAAATATTATTTTGGTTGTCATGACTTTAAGTGATTTAATAAGTAATAAAATCCCAACCATTGATTTCTAGAAATCTAATGGTTCTAGTGTTATTCTGGAGGTTTGAATTCTCAAGTCTAGTGCTTCAAAGATTTTCTTCTAGAATGCAACTATAGTTTTCCATCAAAAATTCATCGAATAGTCATGGGTTATATTATTTTGCACTAACATCTGGCTTCAAACATAATAAATATGTTGAAACTTGTCCCGATTTTAGACACTTTATGAAGGAATTTGAATGTGTGGAAAATTTGTCCCGAAATTTGATATTTTCACAAACTGAATTTTGCCATTGAATTTTTTTATTAGTTTGAAAATAGGCTTAATTCACCAATGAAAATATTTTTTTTGGTTTGAAGAAAATTTTTAATTACCAACAAAAATATTATTTTTGTTCTTAAAACAGGTTTATTCGCCAATGGAAATATTTTATTGGTTTGAAAAAAGGTGTTAATTGTCAATGAAAATATTTTATTGGATTAAAAAAATTTGCAATTTTCCAGGATTTTCCACAGACTTTTAGTGATTAGAAAAGATTCGCCAATTGAGATTTTTTTCTCGAAAAATGAAAAAAATTTCCAATAAAATTAATATTTTTATCAGGAAGTATACAAGATTCACTAGGATTTTTCCTTCATTTAGGGGTATTAAATTTATCCTACTTGCATCCCATGGATCCATGGGTGCCCTAGGAGAATATTATATGGAAACTCAAGGTCAAGACTCAGCAAGTATGATGGTTCCCTAATTTGGATAGGGGTGAATGGTGCCTTGGACACCCATTCTTGATAACATAACCCAATGGTGATACCTTTTCCTTTTTCAATGACAACCCTAAAAATCCCTAGATTCTTTATTAGTTGTAGGGTACAAATATTCAAATCTGCACCCCCATTCACCAAGAGCCTTTTGAATTTGTTTTTATGGACCAAGACTTCAAGGTGGAGCATGTGGTTATGAGATTGTTGGGTCAGGAAGTCATGCTTAGAAAATGTAAGGAGATGTGGTGTAGTAATGTGTTTGACCATAACTTAAAATTGGTTTGCATCAATGTCCATGGGAATGGAGGATGCGGTCAAGGCTTTCTCTAGGATGTCCCTATGTGTAGGTGATATTTTAAGCAACTCCATTATGGAGATTTGGGTGGGGCTCTTTTTCAGTTGTTCCAAGACACTATAACCACTAGAGTTTGATTTCATATTGGTTGATGGTGTCCTAGGTGGTGGTGATGGTCTTGGGATAGAGATCTTGCCAGTACGTGTGGTGAATCCACACTCTGTTATAGGCCTTGTGATGTTTAAAACTGTCACAAACTCATCGAATGATGCTACAATATGGTCATATACTTGGTTTACATTGGTGTAATTATTTCCTTTACCATTGCTGTTACCTTTGTTGTGATCCAGCATGGGATTCGTGTATATCTTGAGATCTTTATTTATGATTGGTTGCTCAATGGTGATGGTCTTATCGTCAATGAGGTCCTAGATAATATTTTTGAGTCTCATACAACTAGCTATTGTGTGTCCCTTGATATTTTGAAAATCACAAAGATACTTCTCATTATACCATGGTAGTTTAACTTGAGGTTCTTTGTAATTTTCATAGACGGGGAGTGTGATGAGGTTTGCTTGCACTAGCTATTGCATGACAGATTCAATGGGTTCCCCCAGTGGTATATATTCTTGTTTTTGGGGATATTTATTCTTTCGGGGTGGTCCTCCTTGAGTATTCACATTATTGAATATTTGATTGTTGGATTTTTGTTGTGATCGGTTGGTTTGTGGGGTGTTTTGTGTGTTGATTTGTGGTTGTGGGTATGTTTGTTGTTGTGTATTTTGTCTTGGAGCACTAATAACAACTTTGGAATCAACGAAACCTTCATTAGTAACATTCTTATTCTTGGCCCACATGTGAGGTTTATTATTGTAACTTGTCGATGGTCAATTTTCTTGGTACATGGGTGTGCCCCCTTGTGTTATAAGGGCTCTTTCAATGTTGAGAGCTTTGGGGATCAGTTTGTCATATATTGTGATGCATTGCATTTTAAATGGAAAGAAAAGCTCCCTTCAAGGTTAGAGATGATGGTTCTAATTTGTTGTTCCTTTGGCATTTACCATTTTCTTTTGTTGGCCTTGGATCTCCATCGTTGTAGGAAACCTGCAAATGTTTCTCCCTTAGCCTGTTTAAGGCTAGATAATTCTTCCAAGCTCACTTCCATACCTAAGTTAAATGAATAGTTTTATATGAATAAGTCCATGATTTCCTAGAATTTTTTGATTCTAGGGGGTAAGCAAGAGAACCATTCCATTTCTAGGCCAACCAAACTTCGAGGGAAGAGTCACATCAGATAGGGATTATTATATGCCACTTCCATACAATGTACATGGAATTCTCTGATATGATCCTTAGGATTTTTGTTTCCCCGATATTTGTCAAATTTTGGTATTTCAAAGCCTGGTGGGAATGGAACCATAGCAATGCTTCTATCAAATGGATAGGGGCACAAATTTCTTTGTGTGTGTGATTTCTTTGTCTTCCCTAATTGTGTGTCCTATATTTTTTGCGAGAGCAACTTGAGTTGCATGGAGAGATCATTTTGTGGATCATGTGGTGGGATGTGTATGTTTTGGGATGGTATGGCTTGTTGGGACAAGGATGGGGTGGCTTGCATGTTTGGGTTCAAGGAATTTTTCTGCATGTTTGTGAAAGGTTGTTGGAAGTTCTGTTGTGTGAGCAATGCTTGTTGGTATGCTTGTTGTTGTTGTGCCAACAATGCTTGATGTTGGGCTTGTTGTTGTTGAGCTAATAGCACCTGTTGTTGGGCCTGTTGATGTGTTGTTTTTTGTTGTTGTGTTGTCAAGGCTTTTTGTTGTTCATGTTGTTGTAAGTCTTGTTGTTGTAACAAGGCTTGCACTTGTGCTTGTTGTGCTTGGTATTGAGCTTGTGTTTGGGCTTGAGCTTGAGCTTGAGCTTGTGCCTGGGCTTGCGCTTGTTGTTGTGCCTGCTGTGTGGCTTGTTTTTGTTGGAGTAAAGCTTGTGCTTGCACTTGGGCTTGAGCTTGAGCTTGAACTTGTGCTTGAGCTTGAGCTTGAGCTTGTTTGGCTTGGAATTGTTGCAAGGCCTTTTGGTAAGCTTGTTGTGTTGCTTGTAATGTGATATTGTACTGATTTTCCACATTTGGATTTGGAGGTGGAGGTGGTGGATTTTGTGGGATGGTGTGAGATGATGTGATTGGAGGTTGTTGAGGTATTTGTTGAGTGATGACGAGGGGTTGAATGGTAGATGGTGGATTCAGATTGGTAGTTGATATGATTAGTCCTTGTGAGACTAGATTTTGGGATGTTTGAGGTGTTGTAGGTGATGTGATGGTTGGTTTAGAGATTTGGGATGATTCCACTTGGTGTTGCGATATTAGTGGCATGTTTGGAGGATTTGGTATGATAGATGTGTTGATTTGATTTTTTCTTGGGGGATTAACTTGATTTGATTGGTTTTGGATTGATGTGTTTAATGAAGGTATTTTCCCTATACCTGGAAATGGTGTGGATGATGATTTCAAGATAGGGAATGGTGGGAAGATTTGTGATATGTTCCCTTGTGAAGATGAAGCATTGAAAGTACTCACTTGTCCAAATAATTCCACTTTTCCTTGTGATACATTGGGGAGAGAGCTTTGTGTATCTAGAAGGTATGCCAGTGTTGCACAAAAGGTGGAGGGGTTGTTTGTATCATGGAAAATGAGTGGCACATATGGATGTTTAGGGTCTTGTGGGACAGTGCTAGGCATACCCAAGATTGTGTTGGCCTCTAAATTTTGATTGTTGACAAGTGGATGCCCTTGAAGGGATTGGAGTAGTGAACTTCCCTTTTTAATCATTGGTTGACTTGGGGCATGAGATGATTATGGCTGAATGATTGGTTGGATGATGCTTGGGAATGAAGGTGTGAATGAATTTTGTGGTATTTTCCCCAAAGGTTTTTCAACAATGGTGCTCACATCAAAATCAAAAGAGATTTTAGCCCCTTCTTTTTCCAATGCCAACATGTATTGTGTGGGATTTAGTCTCATGACTATGTTGACAAGTTTGTGTGTTTTGAGATTTTGGACAAGTTCGAGTATTTCATCTTGGGACATCTCTTTGAAGTTATTCGTGACATCCTCCACTTGGAAACCTCCCTCTTGAGGATCTTGAGGTAGTTGAGGGGGATTAAGTGGAGGGTTGATAGATTCCCTAGGATTGAATTTTGTTTGACTTAAATCACTTGAGGTTGATGTTTCTTTGTTTTTTTCCATGATCTTCTTGTGTTGTTACCTTGTTTGGACCATAAAATTGGGATCAACTTTTAGGAATATGGGAGGTGAACCTCAAACTCATTTGGTTGATATAAACTTTAGGTACAATAAGAAATTCTAGGATGTTGTAGAATCAAATGATAATAATGCGATAAATGAAGGGTGAATGGTGTGAATGTTTGAAATTTTGAGAACTTTGGATCAATGCTAGACCTTAGGATTTTTTTATTTTGATTGGTTTGATTTGGATAATGAACTTGTAGATCCTAAGAGTTTAGATGTGATCTTGGGATTAACTTGTCCAAAAGGGGTACTAATTTAACTAAATGTGTTTGAAAGGATTTATTCCCACACAACTAGCTAAATAAGATGATTTTTATTTTGATCTAAGGATTTACTAGAAGTCTAGTATAGATGATTTTTCAAATTTTTTAAAAGTTGTTTGTGAGATGGGTTTTGGTAAATGTTTTGGGGATGGATGGAGGTGTTTGTTTGACCCTAGATGAAACTAGAAGAACATTGTTTACAAGACCAAGGTGTTGACGAACATGCTAGACCTCTAAAGTGTTCAAATCCAAAAGAATAATGTTTGACTTAAATGAGGGGTTCATACTGAGCATACATGTTTGGATTATTCAACAAAATAAGTCTATAAAACCTTGTTACCTTCTTGCTTATTTTGCAGTACTATCTTAGGTTCTCTTCTAATGTATCTTTTGATAGCTTTTTGTGTATGATGCCAAGTTTGAAGTGAAGACATGTAGACCTTTGCTTTGTAATTTTGACTTTGCGAGAAATCATGAAGACAAACACTTGTGTGGGGTTCAATTGTATTCTTATCTTGATTAAATGGATTCTTTTTACCACATCAACTCATCTTGTTTAAATTCCAAACTAAATGTCTATGTCTTAGCTCCTTTTCATTCCACAAGGTCCATTATGTGAAAATAAAAGAGTCAAGGCCATAGTTTCCCTAGGTTGACTTTGAAGAGAGAAAATTGAGATATGACCCCAAGTATTTAGAAGCGTCTAAGGATAAAATCACTAGGGAGAAGTAGTAATGATTGAACTCTTCAAAGATATTCACTCTTTCTAAAGGATTTGAAATTTTGATGATTTGTTAAATGTTTTTTTCAATGTTTGAGATCCAAGCAATGTGTTTTTTAACTAACTTGCAAAATGCACAATCCTAGGCTGTGAAGATACTACTTGTTGAGTCCCCACTCATATTTCTCCAAGCACTAAGACAAAGCGAACAACTAGAGATTTGGCTATACTGGCTCCCCTCCATGGAACACACTTCTCGAGACCACCAAATCTTAAAATCCTGAAGATCTGAACATCCTAAGGATTTTCCTATTTCAACTTTGAATAGTACAAATTTGGGGTGGCTTCAGAATGACCATACCTACACCAACAACCATAAAGGTTTTTGGTCACTAAATAATTGGTTTGTAATAAGGGCTTCCATTTAAGGTGGCCATACACATGGCAAGATTAGCTCAAGATTGTGGTCAATCAAGAGGCCTCCCAGTCTCTTCCTAAGAAGATATTTTAATGCATCACATGGATACTAAGGGTGACACTTGTCGGTATGACACATCCACACCTGTTGCTTGCGACTTTCATCACAAACACATTTTTTATATAGCGACTTGAAAGAGCTTGGCTTTAGCCCGTTACTGCTTGGGTCATTCCCACCTTTCGAAGCAGGGTGGTAGGCCCTCTAAAGGTACAAAAAAAGCAAGGGAGTATGTTTGTAGTTCGACCTCCTAGACCACGTAAAGCACAAGGAGGGAACACACACCACACCTTTTCCTCACACGAGCATGGGGTTCATTTTTGTCTAAATTGAAATATGTGGGTGATTAGATAACAAATTTCAAAGGAATTATTTTGATTCTCAAGATCGTTGACTGGCGTGAGAGAAGTGCATACGCATTCAAGTGAAAATAATTGCAAACCACAAAATAAAGAAGACACGAGTTCTTTTTAATCGCCAAAGTAAAGGTGAGTTCATTTTAAGCACCAAAACCTAAGCGTGAATTTTCCTTATTCAATTTTAGCCCATATAGGAATGTTTAGTAAGTTTTTAAGTTTAATTTTAACCAACTTGAAAAGATCAAATCAATGGTTAATTTTAAACATAAAATGAATCTATTTGGTTTTAAAAAAAATGAAAGAAAGAAATGGATGCCCTCACTACTGAATTTGGCTCCATTTTCCGACGAACGTTCATCAGTCGTTCGACAAATATTTGTCGGAAAAGTGATGAAATGACGAAAATAATTTTGTTGCTATTTTTTTGTCAAAATTTTGAAGATGCATTAAACGTCAAAGTAACAACGCAGATTCATCGGTCGTCGGCATCATAAAATGACTCGGATGTTCGTCGAAATATCGACGAAAATTTTGTCGCCATTTTGACGAAATAGGCAAGGAGTTACGACGAAGTTTTCGTCGCAGCTAAGCAACTCCGTTGGACCTTTTATGTGATTCGTCTGTAGAGTTCGTCGAAATTGCGACGAAATGGGCAAGGAGTTACGATGAAGCCTTCGTCACAGCTAAGAAAATTCGTCAGACCTTTTCTGTGATTCGTCGGTGTCCTTCATCAAAATTGCGATGAAATGGGAAAGGTGTTACGATGAATCCTTCGTTAGACCTTTTATGTGATTCGTCGATGTACTTCGTTGAAATTGTGATGAATCGGGAAAGGAGTTACGACGAAGCCTTCATCGCAGCTATAGCAACTTTGTTGGACCTTTTCAGTGATTCTTCGATGGTTTTCGTCGAAAAATATTCGTTGAAATGTACCATCGCGGAGACTCTTGGCGATGACCACCGAAGCCAACCCATCGGTGAGAGATCAATCATCAACACAGGATAGAAAACTCACTCTGGTAGTCCATGTCTTGCCAATGACTTTTTTTAGCAAGATAGATCCAATGTCACACCGATCTCATCAAGAGAACATAACTTGTAGAACATATTGTTGACCTAATCAAGCTCTTGAATAACTTAAACAAAATTAAAATACTAACACATACATGAGACATGTAATGAACTTCCAATATCTGCTATCTTTTTTTTTTTGTATTGAAAATAGTTTAAGGTCCATTACATATCATGAAAATGCCTATCTAGCATTAGGATCAATACAACATCAAAGCATTTCCATAACAGGAAATATACCGTATCAGTACTTTACACAGCAAAAAAGAAACCAAAAAGCACCAATTGTTTTCAAAACCAGCATAGATAATACAAATTGTTGTTAACAGCACCACAGGTTGTTTCTATTCAAATCAGTGTAAACAATACATAGTGTTGATTACATTCTCCTCATTGCTAACTTCTTCAATATCAAGGTTTTCCATTGTTTCTCCTTGGGGGTCCAACTGCTGGGGGCCGCGTTGTCTTTCTGGGCTTGCAACTTCATCAATTGTTCTCTGGAGCTCATCAAATGTTTGTTGGAACAACACGGTCTCTTCCAAGCTCAACCTACAGGCGGGTCCACTTCTTAGATCCTCTCTGGTATTGTTAGCAGCACCTTCAGTTATTGACTTCAAGAAATTCTCCATTGAGATCTCCACAAGAGTTGAAACCTGCAAAGCAATAGAGTAGAAAGTGAGTCTCTTGCAAGACTCAATAAGTACCCTCTTGATACCCTTAAATTTATCATCATTTCTTTCCTTCCACAAATGCCACATGATCTCATTGGATAAGAAATACCAAAATAGCTTACAATCAAACTTGAGCTTGAAATTACAAAATAGAATATCATGCCAATTAATTTTACCATTGCTATTCCAGACCTTCAGCTTATGGCAAATAAGTACCAAATTTCTGAGCATAAAAACATTCAAAAAGAATATGTTTGATAGTTTTCAGAGTCCTACAGATACTGCAGATTTCAACACTTTCATGGTTAGATTTATAGGGATCTATCTTTTCATTAATGAAGGTAGTAAAGGAGAAATTTATAAACTTATTCAGTCCAGAATTGTAATTGTGTAATGACCTCATTTTATCATTATACTGCCCATCTAATACCATATTTTAATCCAGGGTTCAACTATCTCAGATCTAAAGAAGCACCTTCAATTAACCATTTAAAGTACTATAAAATAAGGTAAGACTTTTACTTGAGAAAGATTGGGTACACTTGTAGGATTAAAGTTATCACAATCATCAGGATTTATTGGCACACAGACACAACTGCAACATATGAAGTAATGGATGACTACAAGTTAGTGAAATGGTCCTTAATATGTGACTGGTTTGCAAATTGATTGGTAGAAAATAAGGTTACAAACAGATCTACATGAAAAATTATGAGGACAATCTATTGTAATCATCAAAATAGATGAAAAGTGCAAAGGAAAGAGTCGAGCTACATCTCTAGAGCCTAAAAAAACACATGCAAGAAACACAAAAAAAAGAAAAAACTAGTTTTTGGATGAATACAAAATGGTGCCTTCAGCAAGTGATTCATATGCTTTCACACCTGACACAGGACATTAAGAAGATTTTAGTCTTCCTCTGTGAAATTAACTACTTACAGAATAAACCCAGAAACCAATATTATATACCTCCATGTCTAGTCGAGGGTAGGTATAAGAGAAAAAAATTCTTCAATGCAATGCCAAAAAATATCAATGTGTGTAGGTTTGTATTACTCAAAATATCATTTCACTGCCTAAGGAAAAATACCAAAGTGATGTTTTAAATTTCAATCTTCACATAGGCTCCCTTATTGCTACACATGCATATACAAGCATTATTCGAGCTCTAAACTATTCAAATATTAAGGATTTAATTAGCTATAAGATGGAAAGTTGTTGTTTAGACATAATCCATCATCTTTTACATATCTTTATTCACTCCTAGCACTTCAGATAAATTTGTGTAAATGAGACAGAAATGTGAATCTTTTATGACAAAGAAAATTCTTAAAAGGAGGGGGAGAGAGAAAAGGGTAGGGGGCAAGAGAATGCTTGAATGTATAGCAAAGTATAACATTTTGATTATTATAACAATGAAATGAATCTAAGTTTGAAGCATTAATATCATTTACAACATTTATGATCAAGAATGAATGTAAGTAGAGAAACTTTGCCTACCTGAGATGGTACAAAATTTCATGGTTAAGCGGAAGCCTCCCATCAACAACAAGATCCAAATATCATGTATCTATCTCAATCGAGCCTATAACCCTTCAGAGTTGTCAATTTTTCCACTAACCTGTTATGCACAAAAGTCAAATTTTAGAGTTATGTCACCACTAAAAATAGAAGAAATAGAGCTTTGAAACCAAATCACACACAACACAATGTGGTAAATTCAGCCATACAAACAAACTAAACTCAAACATTGGAATGGAAACAACTTCAAATTATGATGCAAAGCATGGATTCAAGGTATAAAGAATCATTTTTCTGCCACCATAGTGAAAAGTTAGCACTTTCTTTCATCTTTGCATATTGGTTTGATGCTTCAAATGATGCATTTCTTATATTGAAAAGTGCATTACCTTATTGAGCTTCTCTTTGTTTCGAGAATAGTTTAATATTCTCTACTTAACAGGGCCAACCACGTGACGGTGGAAACTCATTTGGCCCTCCCCCCCCCCACACCACTCAATTCCCCATACCCAATCATATAACATTAATCATTCATTCATCCATTAATAACATAACATTCATTCATCCATTAATAACATATATCATTCATTCATTAACATATAACATTCATTAATTAACATATTCACATTCATTCATTAACATATAATATTCATTCTTTCAGTTTTTACATATTATCAAAAATATGGCTGTCATGATATGATTACAATCACTTTTTTTTTGTTTCTTTTTTAAAGCTACAAAAATCTGAAGTGGAGTATCATTTTCTAAATCATTTGTCCCCTTTAGTTGTCGCCC
>VDFB02048881.1:103284-119400 GCA_007258455.2 Sequoia sempervirens
TTAATGTATGCCTAGTTGTGTACTCATGACGTGGACACTGTTGCAAGGGGGGGTTTGCTGCAATAACAAAGAAATGCTAAATTGATATGTTTTTTTATTATTGTTACAAGTATTTCATTAATTAAAGGAACATTAGAGTGGTTCTCTTTACCTGATGGGTCCACATCATGTTCCTGAACTTCTATTATAGACTCATGCTCAACATGTTGAACACCCTCTAAATCTTGATCTGCAGTTGAAACATGGAAGGTTACATTAATTAATACACCAATTGAAATTAAATATGTTTAAAAGAACATGAGTGGTCCTCTTTACCTGATGGGGCCACTTCATGTTCTTGATCATGCTCAACACATTGATCATGCTCTACATGCTCTAAAGTTGAAACCACGAAAGGTTACATTAATTAATACACCAATTGCAATTAAATATGTTTAAGAACTTTAGAGTGTGGTCCTCTTTTGATGGGGCCACATCATGTTCTAATCCTTCTCTAGCCTAATCATGCTCAACATGTTGATCCGCTCTACATGCTCTAAAGTACGGGATACACCATGACCTTCATCTACAGGTTGTGCTCCATCCTCACTAGGCTACATTCCAATGTCATGTGCAGTATTATCATTGCTCGAATGTTTAAAACAAATAGGCATGTAATTACTTTATGGTGGAAATTAATATTGAATAGATTGCACAAGTATTCAATTTTAAATAAAATTTATTGAGTTTATTTATCTGTGTGTGAATGTAGTGGAAGGTTGTGTTTGCCCGATCAAGACTCTTAGGCGTTGACCATGGCTCCATAGCCTTGTTGGAAGGCAATCTTTAGGTCATCTTAAGTAGGAACTTCTGTTGGGTCATAGCCTACATTTTTTGCATAAGATCATGAATTTTGCTTCTATAGGTGTGATAAAGAGCCAAAATTGTTTCAATTTATTATTTGGATACTATATAGTTCATTTTATTGATACTTACAATTAATGGAAGCTAATTTCATATAACCACGAGCCAAGTTTGTGATGCCCGTGTTTTTCTAGTCTTTCCTTTCTTTCCTTTTATGTGTCGGGCAACCTATGAAAAGTTTGAAATACGTTAGATTATGTAAAAAGAAAGAGTAATTGGTATATAATTACATTGTTGATAGTATCACATACCTTCCTTGGCTCGGTGGTGTCTTTCCTTTTTTCTTTTCAGCCTTCTCCTTTCCATCGGACACCAGGTCCTTCCACTCCCTATCCAGAATCATGGGGGGATGCTCGTACTTTTTGTTCTTCTCTAAATGTGACCTATATTGGTCCCTCGCATACTTTAGATAGGTACCAGCTTTCTTAAGGACCTTGGTTCGATTGAATGTTTTATCACCGAACAACACAACTAAACGGTTAATGAGCTCATCTTTTAAATCTTTATTTTGGGCATTTCCACCATGTCGTATGGTGGACCCAGAAAAACTCCAATGTAATATCCTTAGATGTTTATAAAAAACATCATTTCACCAAAATGATCATGGGATCAACTAGTCTAAAGAGTAATCAATAGAAGTAAATTTCAATTGGATTATATATAATAATAATTAAAACATTTTAAAGTACACGGGACCTTCTCTATCTTTATGGGAATGAAATCATGGTCACCACAAATGTGACCGGAAATGTTCCCGTACTAGTAATATGGGAAGATCCAGGAAATGTTGCTAAAACATCACCAGTACTAGTGGCCTCTGCATCCCCAGGTACATGTCCTGACGCATGTTCTGGCATGTGTTCGCTGCCAAAGGGTGCATTAACGAATGCCTACATGGTATGTGTTTCCGACATTTCAGACGACAATATAGGCACGGATGATGGGATCAGATGATGTGATGTATGCAAAAAACTATCAAGATGGACACTTGTACCAACCCCTACTCCTCGGGTAGCACTTGCAGTACCCTGATCATGGCTAGAAGCATCATGAGGAGGAAAATAATCCTATAAAAACAACACATATTTTAGTTCATGACATAAAAGAGTACAAAATATAAAACCATGAATGAACTTATGTTATAATTAAAGACCTCATGACAACTTACTTGCAAGTTTTGTGATCTCGCAGTCAATATTTTAACCCTCTCTCTTATCTCATCTGTTTGAGGCACTATGAATATCAACTTAACAATTTCTTCATTGTATTCTTTTTGGATCTTCCTTATCATATCGAGAGGGTTTGCTAAATAAGCAATGTCATCATCACAAAATATTGACTTCACCTCACTATGGATGCTCTCGTCTACTGTTGGTGCCTTTCCCCGATCAGTCGACTGCAACAAGAATATTAAAAACATTATCGAAATTAACTCAATAAACTTATGAAAAAAACATAATAATAAAACATTTTGCTTGTATCTAATTTGTATAATTACAATGAGGTAAACATGTCAGGTAGAAGCACCTGAAGATACATCGCGATCTGTGCTCTAGGCCAGAGCCTTCTCTGTATGATCAATGTCCCGCTGTGACAAAATATAAATATAAAAAAACATCACCGAAATGAAACCAATAGACTTACAAAAAAAAACATAAGAATAAAATGGTATATTGAAGTCATTAATTGGAGGTTGGGTAAAATGGTACATAGTATGTACCACCCCTTTAGTAACTGTGTTTGTAACTAAGCGATTCAAATTGTAATTGATTAGCAACTCTTCCCCTGCATTTATTGATTTTATCGCACATACGAATACACGGTTTCCCTCGCGCACCTCGAATATGCAATTGGGTTTCTTATTTGTTGACCCAGGTCATGTACTATTTATAAACCCTGCAATATTCCCTGATGCTTTTGGCCTTCCATCAATGTACATAGCCACTCCTTATTTTGATCCTTATCTTTTAGTTGTATATAATTTGCTAACAGTGCATACCTATGCATACTTCGTGTATATCGAACCAGTTGCATCCAATATTTGTAACTGTAATAGGGTCCAACATACTCCATTAATTCAATAACTTTGTCATAACAGACCTTTATTCCGTCCATACAAAATAGGCCCAAACCATGTAATGACGATGGTGCTTTGTGATATATCCTCTCGTTGAAATAAAAATCAATGTTTATTGGAGGAAGTTCCTTGGGTACCCATTGTTTCCGTAGATGTTTATATCTCAAGGGCACCTCGACGTCGCCTATGCTCTCATCATCATAAGAACATGGCCTTATTAAGAAAAATTCCATGCGTTTACATAATTTTCTTCTAATCTTTGACCTCTAGTTGACCTCCCTCTTTTAGACATACTACATGTCTGGCTTTCCTCTTCTCTTCCTGAATTTCCCTCGCTCGAGGAAGACAGATCTAACAAATACCTATTTGGTGGTACCTGCACTCGTAAGGATGTTGGATGAAGTTCTTTCATGGTGATGTGATCCCAAGGTGACATTATGATTAATCTATCATTTCATGGCTAGAATTTCACAGGTTATAAGGTAATCAAGTCTTGATAGATTGCAAGCTATTGTTACTACCGTCCAAATGTGTCCATCACAAATCAAATCTACTTAGCGTTTTAACTCCCAAACTTTGTAGCAAGTGTTAAATGTGACTATGGTCCACCAGTTACACAACCAAGGCCTCAAATGTATTCTCTAATTGTAATCAAAGGACTTTTTCTCTTCATTCAAGTAAATAAACTTGAAGGGAAACACCACCAAGTGGTTTATTGGACACCTACATGACTAAAAATAGCAGAAAATTTACATTTAATTTCTATATGTCTAAATGTTTAACGAGGAGGGAGTGTGTACTAGGCCTGGTTAAGTAATCATAATTTTATGCTTTGGCAATAAATTTTGTTTAAGTCATCTTAAATCTTCCTATGTCTAATTGCTAGGAGACTTTTGGTATGTTTTAAGGTAGGATGATTGATGAAAGATCCCAAAGAGCCTTTCTCCATGGTATCCAGGTACACATAGCAGCGGTCTTCTCTTATACAGTTGGACATGATTTAAAGAACTTACCTAGGAATTATTCATTTAACCTAAGGTTTTCTCATAATGCCATCATTGGAAAAGTATGATCAAATTATTTTATTATGAAGAATTGGTCTATTTACATCTAATAATCACTATAAATGTTTGTAAGGATAAAATGACTAATTGCATCAGGTAGGAGAGAGTCAACTTTGAGTTCTTCAAAGATTATATTCCTCTATTCATAATTTTTAAGGGTTGTGTGTGGAGGAGGTTATCACTACCAAGAAGGGAGGAGACCTTTCCTTATATTCTTTTATAATTTTCATTATTCTTATTTATTTTACACTTACATTTACAAATACACATACATATGCATTTACTGTTTTCATTTATTTCTCATGTAGTTTAATAGTTTGATCGATTTCATATTATATGTGTTGAAGATTTTAGAATTTCAATTACATTAATTTATGGATATGTTGTATCTATAACACTACAAAACCATATACTCTTTGCATTTACACTTGCATTTAGAAATACACATTTATATACATAGATATAGATTTCTTTAATGCTATGTTGAATTTATTGTTCTAGGAGAGCATCCAGAGTGGTACATTTCATTTTACATTTAAAAATACATATACATACATACATACATACATACATGTATTATTATTGTTATTAGCGTGTGTGTGTGTATGTATATCATTTATATTAGGTGTTCAAAACAACCCATTAGGTCTACATGGATAAAAATCATAAAATCAGATCTCCCATACATGTTTTGTTGAAACCTAGGCTTGAACCTCTCATTTCACATGCTTTTCTTCACAAAACTCTTGAGGACAGTAGTTATACCTTCTTTATTTCTCATTCTATGCCCTATTCATGCATCCTACAATTACAACAATATCCATGGGGCCTCTTACACAAGCTACAGTAATCACAAAAAGTGTAAGAGCCCCTTTATATCATGTTTCAACTACAAAACCCTCAAAAATAGGGTAACTTAGATTATGATTTGTTGGTGGTTTGTGGATAAATCATTGCCTGACTCATTCTTGGAGTCTTTTGAAAGAGAAGTGAATCAGGAGGCAGTTAAGTACAAATCTTATAGTGTCAAGGTGAATGAAGTGATCAATTTTGATTGTCCAACTGATGAAGAGTACCAGAACTGGGTAAATTTATATTTAACTGAGGAAGAGTGAAAAGGAGTAGACTGTTAACAGTTGAAAAATCAGTTGTTGCAGTTACAGCAGTTCAATTTTGTTTTGGTGAAGGTCTGAGTCACGGAATTGAGATTTTTTGTTAACATCAATACCATTCTCGGTGAGCCGCGATGAACAAGAAGATTCTCACGAGGAGATTGTTGTTAGCCAACAATTTTTGGAATATCTGCAAGGTGGTCCAAATGGCTGGTGACACGTGTGCTTTTTGGCCCGATGCTTGTTTGCTCCTCCTTTTTCTATAAGAATGATTTCAAGGCCAGAAGTACGAGTTAGCAAGTTAGATATTTTTGGTCGAGTCTAGATGAAGTTGCAGAGAAAATTGTAAAGTTCGATGGTTTTAGGGAAAATACAATTTAGTTTTTGAGTCATTCTGTAGCAGGTTTTGAATTCATGGGGATTTTATGTTTTATGACAGTACTGGCATTTGAATTGATATGATTAATTCAAACTCATGTCTCTCCATTGTACAAGCATATCTGAATTTTGAATAAAATGATCAAGGGTTGTTTCGTTCATCTCACTGTTGTGGTGTGTATGACTCTTGTTTTAGGTTTAATTCAAAGAATTAATTAAAATGCTTGAATGGGATTGTAGGTGGATATGTTTTGTATAAGGATTTGATAAGTAGTATTGGGTTAGAATACATATTGATGAGATTGTAAAGAAATGTTATCAAGGATCTTATATGTTATGTGTTAAATCTATCATAAACCCTTAGATGCTTATAAATTTGACTCCTCCAATGGATATATGGCACTGATCTAAGTTGTACTTATTCGTATGGTTTAGTATTTGTTTTCCTTTACCTAGAGCTTGCTACAAATTGCAAATCAATGACTATCTTATACTGTGAAATGTTGTTGTAGTTATCTCATACTCCAAATAGTTGATATTATTGATAAACAGCCAATTCTATTCGGTATTATCCTATTATTTTGAGCTATTAAATGAGATTATCTATTGTTGTTAATGTTATTTATGATGATGGTGTAGAGGTTGCAAAGCGTGGGGTCACCCTCTTAGGTGTATGAGAGCCCAAAGTGTAGGAGGAATCTTCAAATCTCGTCCCAGGTTGGTCAGGGTCCTTTGAGCTGCAACTTTTATTGGGTGGCAATTCCATAGGTAGATTAGAAGATCATCTTGCTTACCATAAAAACAACCAACACCTTGCATATGTTTGTGGTGGAGGTATTAAAGAAGAATTGTATGCCTCTATTTCCATTCATTAGATCTACCTTAGTCTAGCATATACTTGGGCTAAGTCTACAATTGCTTCAGACTCATGCGATGAAGGCTATGTGTGATGAAATCCTAGACCTCAACCAAGATGTGGGTAGATTATGGGATTTTTTCCAAGACCTGAGGTTGGTGGATAAAAATGTGAAAGACTAAGCTATTTTATTTTTTCTGTCTTATCTTATACCATTTTACGAGAATGGGGGTGCCAATGTACGAGAAGATCTTTGGAAACTAGGCATGAAAATTGAATGTTAAAGATAATGGGGGTGCCAAACTTATAGTACTCATTGCCCTTTGGTCACTGATTTTCCTTGAGTGCCCTCAACCTCATCCTCGGCGTTGGTATTGACCTTGTTTTCAGTCCTCCAAACTCTTCCTCGGTGCTGATATTGACCTTGTTTTCACTCCTCCAAACTCTTCGTTGGCACTGGTATTAACCTTGTTTTAACTCCAAACTCTTCCTTGGCACTGGTATTGACCTTGTTTTCACTCATCCAAACTCTTCCTCGGCGCTGATATTGACCTTTTTTTCACTCCTCCAAACTCTTTGTTGATGCTGGTATTGACCTTGTTTTAACTCAAACTCTTCTCGGCGTAGCATTGACCCCTTGTTTTCACTACTCCAAACTCTTCCTCGGCGCTAGTATTGACCTTTCACTTCTCCAATTTGATGAGCTACAACCTGGTTTCGTTAGGTTTTACAGTATGTTAATTAAGTTGAAAATTTTGGTGCCATTTAGCTAGGTTTTAATATTCTACAATATAGTTAAGTATATATTAGCTATATTTTACATAATAAATAATATAATTATTCAACTCATTATAATTATATATTATATTCTTTAACCAAATTATTAAATACATATAAAATTATTATAATTAATAATTAATAATAAGTATATTTTTATATAATACAAAATATAATGTATATAATGTATATTTAATATAAAAGTAATATATATTAATATGAGAGAGAGAAACTAAATTTTGATTGGTTGTTTCATTTCAACAATCCAAGGATGGCATGTGTCCTTAGGGAGTTATGCTCAAGGTAGCATGCCATTTGATTAAAGATATGATAATTCTCCTTTAAGACCTCTTCAATGTACCATGTTAGCTCTCAAAAATGCAGGCAGAATGCCTCAAGAGGCTGCCAATCTTTTGATACGCTTTAGGGTAACAGGCAAGGTCAAAAAGATTTCAACCTTCTACTCTTCAGGTGCTGCCAGACCTTAGGTGGGTGTACCTATCTGAATGAAGCAGACTTGACTTATGATTATCCTTCTTGCACAGTGATTTGTCCACAATGGCAGACATAAGTGAACAAATGAAATCAATTTGATAGTAATAACAAAAGAAATCTTCTAATCTAAATCCTAAAATGCTCAATTAACAGATGTAAAGAAACTGAATGAATCAAATGATGAAATGTAGAGACTAGTGCCTTATTGGGTATGCGGAGTCAAATGAAATATCAATGGGCAACTTATTCTGGCAGAAACTCAAATTGTTGGCATATGTTTTGTTTATACTTGTATAAACATGCAAGATTATGACTACTAAGCTCTACTTTAATAATCCAGATGAATCTCCCTGATTACTGTGATCAACCAAAAGGATTTAATCTCTCCTTGAAAGAACCAATCAATTAATCACACCGATACAGCGAATGTGCACTGATAAACTGAAAATAAACTTGTTACATCAGTTTAAACAACCAGAAAGAATCAACTTGGAGACAACTTAGCAATACTTTTCAATAAATTCAACATACAATTGATACCAGAAATAACCTCCCACACTAACTGGCTTTCATTGAAATTGCCATTTGAAAACATGCACCATAGTCTCTGATAAGAGAATTCTACTCTACTGTATCCATCTCTAATCTACTGTCTCTATCTAAAATCTAATTTTATCACATTCGGAAGTGCATATTTATACACCAGCATCCGAACAGACACATTGTTTGAAATTCCATGCTGGCCAAAAATCCATATCGACCAACCATTATAATCAGGAAAAACCCCATGTCGGCCTGCAACAGTCTTCAAGCATCTACATGTTGACCACAGTATTTGTATTTCTATTATTCATCAGTGAAACAGTCGGCGAGACATAACGTATAGTTATGCCTAAGGAAATTCAATCGTTTGACGTCCCTGCACTCTTTTTGTTTCGCCCTGACTGAGTGATGTCGGTGAGATATCATACAGATAACAAAATGTTATATCGAAATGCATTCCTTCAAGTGCTTTCCATTCGTTGAGACATGAGGAATTTCTTACTGAGCAACATTCTTTTTGTTTTGTTCACAGTCGCGGTGACTTATTGTTATCGGGGAGACGTCCTATAGAGCACATTATGTCTTTCCAAAAGCCTCTTACCACCTGTATATCGCTATATCATTTTGTCCATTACACCGAAGTCATGGATTATTCTTATGTTCCTTCATTGTAACACTGTGATATCAGGGAGATAATATATCGAAATCATTATGTCAAGCCGCAATCCATTTATCATTTCCAAGTCACCAAGATAATAGCACACTCGGGGAGACCACATGTAGATCACACAATGTTTCACCGAAGGCTCCCATCTATCTCATATGTCGCTGTGACAATCCAACTTTCATGCCGACAAAGTCACCTCTGCTTTCCATTCGGTGAGACCCCGGGAACCTCGCCAAGACCACACACTGAAACAAATAGGTCACACCAAGCAGTATCTTTTGTTATATTTATCTTCATCAAAACATTCAGATTTTCTCACCAAAAGTTACTTGAAAGAAAACCTTTGTGCTCCATCAGTGAGACACTCTTCACTTCACTATGACCCTCCACCGAAGCCACCTTAGTCTCATCAAAAGGCCTATTTAAATAAATTCCATGTGTAAGGTCGGCGAGACCGAAGGTCACTCGCCAAGACCTTATATCGATAGCTTTATCTCTCACCAAGTTGTTCCTTTATTTGTCGGTCGGTGTGACAAAATGAAATTGCTATGACATTGCGTCGATACCGCCAAGCTCACACTGATGAACCTCCATATACTTAGTTAGGGAGACATGTTGAATTCGGTAAGACACTACCTCGACGGCCAAAAACTCAAGCCGATAGATGTTTCCACGGTCACCAAAACAACATGAATATTACGCCAATAGCCAACCACAGATGAATTCCAGTCGCCGCAACAGTGGACAAGTCTTTCTGATACATCTGCAACAAACATATGTTAACACACAAGCAACATGGGTCGGGGAAACCAAAACAAACCTATGCCGATATGGACCATGATAAGAAAATGCATAATTCGATGGATTCTATGGGGTCACATGGCCAGAATGTGGGTGAAGCATCATGAAATGAGGAAAATATGCCAAAGGTAGACTTCACATGGAGACTCAGAGAGATGAAAGATGGGCAAAAATCATCAAATTTTAATAGTTCCAACAGTGGCTCCGTCTGGGGATGAATGATAGTAAGATCATTGCAAGGATCCAGAATCTTGGGTGAGCAGACCAAATGAAAAATGAGCAAAATGGAAATGGACAAGAAGCAAATGGAATGGATGCAAAATGAATGCAAGATGGAAGTGCACCAAAACCCTAAACTACTGTGCATGGAAAAAAAATTAAAGAGGACAAGCAAGAGTTGTCCATGCACTGGCAACCCTTAATCCTCTGTGTTTCAACTTCACCTGTTCTAAGTTGTTACAATCTAAAACTCAAACCATACTTTCCCCTGTCAAATACCTGATTTTGTCTTGAGTTCATCAGATTCTTCCTGAAGACATTCATGCAATCTCTCCTGTCACTGTTATTACAAGTTTTTAGAAAATCATCATGCTCAGCTTGGCCCAAATTTCCTACAGCATTCTGCAATTTATATTCTTCATCATCAGACAAATCTCTATTATCTCCAACATACAAAATATGCACATATTTAATGCAAAATTCCTCATTATCTTTCTCACTGTTGTGTACTATGAAACACTCACTCAGCTGTATTGAAAATTCATCATCAAAGTGCTTCTCTTGAGAAATAAAAAATTTTGTCATATCAATGCTATCTAAAACAAACAAATCTAAAACCTTTTTCACCTCTTCAGTATCACCATTTGGAGATAATACTTGATTATAACTCACATCTCCAGTATCAAGCAAATGTGAACCAATCAAAGCTAGAATTCTATCATCCTTGGCATGCAAATAAACATCTTCTCCATATGAGTTAGGAATTTCAAAATCACATACCTTATCCTGAATGGACACAGACTTTTGATCAACACCAAAAGTTTCACCATCATTCCAAGCAATGCACAGGGAGTCATAAGAATCCATACACAAAGATCTTTTACTGTCAAAACAATTGTAAGCTAGACACAAATCTTCAAGATCACCCTCACGTGCACATCCCTGGTATTCAGGGGTTAACAAGTCTAAAATCTGTTCACAGCTAAGTGAACAAGTCTCTACATTTTCATTACTACAGTTGCACTCTTCATTTTTGTCATCATCAAAAAGAAGTCCAAGATCATCAGAGAATGAGAAATCAGAAACATTATCAGCGCTGTCATTTATGCCATCATTTTGCTTGTCTGAAATTATCTCCTCTTTATCATAAGGTGGATTTGAAAATACCTGAAGTTCATTCATGGGCATACCTCCGCAAAATATCATCTGATCTTTTAACACTTCATCATTCAATGGGTTTAAAAAAGTTTGGAAGCCATTTTCAAATTTACATACCTCCTTTTCATCAACTGTATCTCCATAGCCTTCAACTTGCTACAAATCAAAATCCACAAATCCATCTTCACAATCTGAAAATTCACTGGATCCCTCATAACATACACTGTTTTCACTATCACAATCTGTTATGCAAGAGAAATCCCTTGTACCTTCATCTTCATCATGCAAGCTATCATATGAGTCATTTTGACTTGCACATGTCTCATCTTCTATTGGATGCATCATTTGATCTTCATTTCTACACTCATCAGAAATACAACAATTGGATTCAACATTGATAGTTTTCTCATACATTATTCCCTGGGATAACGCTTGAATGAAGTCAAAAGAGAAGCCTTCTGCCTTAATCCTTTTCTTTTGCTCCAATGTTTCTCCTTTGTTTTCTTCCTTCTGATCAGCAACAGTTAGTCTCTATATCTCTTCTTTAGTAAATCTCTTCATACTGTATTGAGCAGGGACCTCAACAGAATGTGGCTCTGTATAATCTTCTTCATAGTCAGAAAGAAGTTGTTGTTCAGGCATATGAACATTGTATTTCTGATTTGGAACATCATGCTAATAACCTTCATCCTCCAAAGGTGAGTACCTCTCCACAACATGGTGAAATGTATTTGAAGTCAAATATACTGTGTGATCATCTCTATTGTTTCCCATCAGCATTCCCTCCTCCTGTATTCTTTGGGCTACAACACAATGATCTGGGGAATGTGGCCTATGAAAAAATTCACAAAAGTAATTGTTACTTACCATATAGGTTCCTTTCTTGCTCAATGGATCAGGAGCTTCCTTGCCTCCAGGCCTAGCTATTATAGGTTTTTTGTCCTTCCAGTCTATATTATAAGGCATGTCATGCAACCTTGGCCTCTCATTTCTGTAAGTATTCTCCTGTATGTACTAATAATTGTTGCTTTGCTTAGGATTGTCACTTTTATCAATTATCCCTGCAACCCTCCTATTGTTTTCAATTGTCTATGCCATCTTCTGAGCTTCAGCCAAATCTCTCGAGAATCTATTTCTTAGTTCATACCCCGTTTTAGGATCAAATGCATTCAAATAAACACTCAATGCTACAAAATCTAGCAACTTGATCCATGAGGTATTTTATTCTGCAACTTATTGAATCTCTGATTAAAATCATAAATTGTGTCATTTTAATCTTTCTGAATTCGTATTAATTCATGAAGAGTAGCATCTGGTGCATTTGGATTCCCATATTGCTCGAGGAATCGATCCTAAAATCCTTGGAGAGAATCAATAGACATAGCTAGTATACTATTGAACCAATCCCTGGCGTCTTCAATAAGTGATATCATGAACAGCCTCATGCATAAATCTTCATATGGCACATCCAAATCTTGGATGAAAGCATTAAAACTCCTTAAATGCTCTTCAACTATAACTGCATTACTCCCTGTAAACTTTGGAACAAGACCTCTCCAACTGCCATCCATTGGATAAGGGGATAATTGAATCCCTGCCAAATCAAATTGTCTGATCATTTTTGTGTGTTGATGAGGGGGGGCACCAGGTGGGTACTGATGCTAGTACGGTGGACCATAGCACTGTGTATGATAATATGGCACATACTGTTGACCATGAGGTGGTTGTGTTGAGTATATATTTTGTTGTGCATGATATGCATTGCCTCCATTGTGAAAATTTCCAATTGTACTACCAGGCATTTGAGGAATCCAATGCCTGCCTGCATTTGTGTATTCATTCGTTCCATATACAGATTACATTCTTCATCAAACTTTTTCAGAGTTGCTACCTACTTTTCCAAAAGTAGGAAAATAATTATTTCTGATCTTTTCCCCAGTGGAATCACCTTTTCTGAAACTTCTCAAATTACAACTTCTTCTTCAATGACTCTATATGATGGTCTTTAACCGAATTTTCTAATGTCATCCCCAACAGAGTCGCTAATTTGTTAGCTCTCAAAAATGTAGGCAGAATGCCTCAAGAGGCTGCCAATCTCTTGATACACTTTAGGGTAATAGAAAAGGTCAAAAAGCTTTCAACCTTCTACTCTTCAGGTGCTACTAGACCTTAGGCGGGTGTACCTATCTGAATGAAGTAGACTTGACTTATGATTATCCTTCTTGCACAATGATTTATCCACAATGGTAGATAGAAATGAACAAATGAAATCAATTTGATAGTAATAACAAAAGCAATCTTCTAATCTAAATCCTAAAATGCTCAATTAACAAATGTAAAGAAATTGACTGAATCAAATGATGAAATGTAGAGACCAGTGCCTTATTGGCTATGCGGAGTCAAATGAAATATCAATGGGCAACTTATTTTGGCAGAAACTCAAATTGTTGGCATATGTTTTGTTTATACTTGTATAAACATGCAAGATTATGACTACTAAGCTCTACTTTAATAATCCAGATGAATCTCCCTGATTAATGTGATCAACCAAAAGGATTTAATCTCTCCTTGAAAGAACCAACAATTAATCACACCGATACAGTGAATGTGCACTGATAAACTAAAAATAAACTTGTTACATTAGTTTAAACAACCAGAAAGAATCAACTTAGAGACAACTTAGCAATACTTTTCAATAAATTCAACATACAATTGATACCAGAAATAACCTCCCACACTAACTGGCTTTCATTGAAATCGCCATTTGAAAACATGCACCATAGTCTCTGATAAGAGAATTCTACTCTACTGTATCCATCTCTAATCTACTGTCTCTATCTAAAATCTAATTTTATCACATTCAGAAGTGCATATTTATACACCAACATCCGAACAGACACATTGTTTGAAATTCCATATCGGCCAAAAATCCATATCGACCAACCATTATAATCGGGAAAAACCCCATGTCGGCCTGCAACAGTCTTCAACCATCTACACGTCAGCCACAGTATTTGTATTTCTATTATTCATCAATGAAACAGTCGGCGAGACATAACGTATAGTTATGCGGAAGGCAATTCAATCGTTTGACGTCCCCGCGCTCTTTATGTTTTGCCCTGACTGAGTGATGTCGGTGAGATATCATACAGATAACAAAATGTTATATCGAAATGCATTCCTTCACGTGCTTTCCATTCACTAAGACACAAGGAATTTCTTACCGAGCAGCGTTCTTTTTGTTCTTTTCACAGTCGCGGTGACTTATTGTTGTCGGGGAGACGTCCTCTAGAGCATATTATGTCTTTCTAAAAGCCTCTTACCACCTGTATATTGCTATATCATCCTGTTCATTACACCAAAGTCATGGAGTATTCTTATGTTCCTTCGTTGTAACACTGTGATATCGGGGAGACAATATATCAAAATCATTATGTCAAGCCGAAAGCCATTTATCATTTCCAAGTCACCAAGATAATAGCACACTCGGGGAGACCACATGTAGATCACATAATGTTTCACCGAAGGCTCCCATCTATCTCATATGTCGCTGTGACAATCCAACTTTCATGCCGACAAAGTCACCTCTGCTTTCCATTCGTCGAGACCCTGAGCACCTCGCCAAGACCACACACCGAAACAAATAGGTCACACCGAGCAGTATCTTTTGTTATATTCATCTTCGTCAAGACATTCAGATTTTCTCACCGAAAGTTACTTGAAAGAAAACCTTTGTGCTCCATCGGTGAGACACTCTTCACTTCACTATGACCCTCCACCGAAGCCACCTTAGTCTCATCAAAAGGCCTATTTAAAGAAATTCCATGTGTAAGGTCGACGAGACCAAAGGTCACTCACCAAGACCTTATATCGATAGCTTTATCTCTCACCGAGTTGTTCCTTTATTTGCTGGTCGGTGTGACAAAATGAAATTGCTATGACATTGCGCCAATACCACCAAGCTCACACCGATGAACCTCCATATACTTAGTCAGGGAGACATATTGAATTCAGTAAGACACTACCCCGATGGCCAAAAACTCATGCCGATATATGTTTCCATGGTCACCAAAACAACATGAATATTACGCCGATAGCCAACCACAGATGAATGTCAGTCGCCGCAACAGTGGACAAGTCTTGCCAATACATCTGCAACAAACATATGTTAACACACAAGCAACATGGGTCGGGGAAACCAAAACAAACCTATGTCGATATGGACCATGATAAGAAAATGCATAATTCGATGGATTCTATGGGATCACATGGCCAGAATGTGGGTGAAGCATCATGAAATGAGGAAAATATATCAAAGGTAGACTTCACATGGAGACTCAGGGAGATGAAAGATGGGAAAAAATCATCAAATTTTAATAGTTCCAACATACCCATTGGACACTTAAGGAGACAAAGATAAATATAGGGAAGAAAATATAGAGAGAGAGGGAGATAATGACAAACATACAAATAGAAAGGGAGACAAAGAGATAGAGAGGGGTAGAGAGATAAAGAGATAAGGATGAATAGATAGAGATATAGGGAGGATGATTGATATCTCTCTGTCTCTATATCTCTATATCTCCCACTATCTATGTCACTCCCTCTTCCCCCCTCTATCTATTGAGCTATCTCTCCCTCTCCCCCCTTTCTCTCTCATTCACTCCATCTCTCCCTCCATCTCTCCTACTCTATATCTCTATCTATATTTCTCTTTTTATCTCCCTCTCCTCTCTCTCTATCTCTTTCTATCTATATCCCTTTCTCTCCCTCCCCTCTCTATCTCCCCCTCTCTATCTCTCACCATCTCTCCCTCCCTATCCCCCCTATCCATCGACTCTCTATCTCCACCTCTCTTCCTTTCTTTTCCCATATATCTACATCTCTCTTTCTCTTCCCATATATCTCTATCTCTCTCTCTTTCTCTCCCCATCTATCTCTATCTCCCCATATATTAACTAAGAAGCCATGCAAGCATACAATAGTATATGTTGGTAAAACTATAATAGTGTTTTATTAAACTATAAGTAGCACTTATCTTTCTAATGTCAAGCCTTCTTATAAAA